>QANZ01037024.1:57045-118983 GCA_003254925.1 Chamaecrista fasciculata | reverse complement strand
ATTATTATTATTATTATTATTATTATTATTATTATTATTATTATTATTATTATTATTATTAAGAACTTTTTAGCTTGTATTATTTTGAGCCCATATTCTTGCATAGAGGTGGGTGAAAGTGACATGTTAACTAGCAAAGGGCATAAATAATTGAGGTTAGAAATGAAGTGCTACATTTATAATTAGCTTTTAAGTTGTAAAAATTAAATACGAAATTGATGTGTCTTATGTGCATGATTATTTGCTAAAAAAAGTGATTTAGACGTTTGACATTATTAATTTCATAACTTCATACACTATGTTCCCCTTACTTTTGGTGAAACATGGATACTATTAGTGCCCCAAGAGGCCAAAAGCATATGTAGAATTAATAATTTCGATTTCAAATTAACATTAATTACCTTTAGTTGACAACTCCGGGGAAACATTAAGCTCAAATCAAATTTCACATAATTAATATATTGCTCATTGTTTGTGATGATGCTGCTAAGAAGCCAGAGTTACTCTGGTGATCAAAATGTAGACATGCAGAAAAGGTGTGGTTGGGGTTGGTCTCTGTTGACCAATGCGATATCTAAGTCAATAAAAGATCTTGGAGAGAAAGTGAAATATTATAGAGTTTGTGAGTAAAATGATATATGTATCTTTTAAAAGAGTAGTAGAATCGATATATATTTAGCGTTTGAGTGAGATGAAGGTCATGTAGTTGTAATCGTTCCAAATAACCTTAAAAGCCTTACGGGTGATCCCTTATCAGCTTGCTTTTTTTTTTTTTATCTAATCGATTTTTGAGGCTACATTTCCACTAATTCGAACTTAATCTGTATCACAATCTTGTTGGGTAATTGATTAAAAATGGAAGTAGGTGAGGTTTTAAGAAGTCCCACGTTGCTTGGTTAGCAATTGTGAGGTTTTTAAAGAAGTCTCATATTGCTTGGTTAGCAATTGTGGGAGGGGCTCAACTAGGGATAGCAACGGATGGATATCCGGTGGTTTTACCACTATCCATATCCGTATCCATTTATCCTATCCAATATCCGTACCCTATCCGTATCCGATAAATTAATATCCGTATCCGCACCCTATCCGATATCCGGTATCCGACGGATACCCGAAATATCCGAAAAAATATGGATATAGAATAGGATATCCTATTTTATAAATCGGATATATCGAGTACCCGATATCCATTATCCGCCAACTAATATAATTAAATGAAATTATTATTTATTTACATTATAAATTTATTTTTTAAAATAAAAAATTAAATATAAATAACTAAAATATGATTCTTTAAAAAAATATATATGAATATAATTAATTAAATTTAAATATTTATATATAAAATGTTAAATTAAAAGTAAAATATAAAAATCAAATAAGTAATAGGGTATCGGATATCGGATACCCTAAATATCCGTTCATTTCGGACGGATATAGGATATCCGAGGGCAATATCCGTATCCGTCCAATATCCGAAAAAAATTTAATTTTCACTATCCGTATCCGTATCCGGTATCCGACGGATACCGGATATTTTTTCGGATGGATACGGACGGATATCCTAACTTAGGATATAAATTGCCATTCCTAGGCTCAACTACAATAAAAGGAGGCTTAAGGCAAGTATACAAGTGCACCAAGTCAAGATACTTTAAGCATTGTATTTGACTTATAAATTCCTTCCTCTCTTAAATTTTCGAGTTCTTCTATTATTATTTGTAGAGTGTGGAATGTGTAGTTAAATAGTTGCTTTGTGAGAGTGTGGGTGTGTTTGGGATAATGGTTGAGAGAACATTGTGTGATGTAACAATTTTTATATAGTATTTTTCTCTGGTTGTCTTTTAGTAACGGTCGTGGTTTTTTTTCCCGGTTTTGGTTTTGGTTTTCCACGTTAATTTCTCTTGTGTTGTGATTGTGTTTCTTCATCTTATTTCTCTGGTTATTCTCAAGGGGGAAAGGTTATTTTATTTTTATAAATATTCTTATTTTTTCCCAACAAATTTGGCTATAGTGAGAGAATCTCTCTATAGTCATAACTACATTTTATATGATTTTAAAGCAATCCAATCTCAAGTACTATATATATGATGATGATGATAAATTTATAGGTGAATTATACATAAGGTCCTTATGGTTTGGGTATTTTTAGATTGGGCCTATGTGGTTTGAAAAGTTGCAATTTAGAGACTGAGGTTTGCTCTGTTAGCAAAAGAGGATCCTCCGTCCAAAATTTAACAGAAATTTGGGCTGAAATATCACTCTAAGACCCTAATTATTAATTTTCTTTGCATTTGACTCCTTGTTTCTATGAGGGAGGGACTTTGATGTAAAAATAAAAAAATTTTGGGGACTTTTGACTCTGGCTATTGAAAAAATGGTTGAATATAATTGCAAAAGAATCCCTCGAATTCAGTCAAATCATAATCCTCCTCATTCTCACAAAATTCCTTCCAATCTAGTCCCTTAATTTCAATTTAGTCCAAAAATTTCATCTTGTTCGTTAAAATGGTCCTCGGGCTCCACCAAATAAAAATAAAGATACAAAATAAATAAGAATAAAAATAAATATAGATAAAAAAATAAATAAGAGAAAAAAAACAAAAAAGAGATACATAAAATAATAAAAAAAATAAAAGTGCAACATGGAGACCTTGAAAATGAAGATAAGATGGAAAAGGAGAATCTACATTTTAATCCCACGCAAGTTTTCTTTATGCGTTTAAATACTCTCTCTTCACTAGAAGGATCAAAATGCAACAAAAAAAGAGAGTTGATAAAGTTTTCTACAGTTTCAGCTTATTATTTTGACGGAAAAAAAAAACCACGAGGACTTCTTTTGCTAACGAAGAAAACCCTAGTCCCTAAATTGTAACTTTTCAAACCACATGAACCCAATTTTAAAATACCCCAAATTACAAGGACCTTTTGTATAATTTACCCTAAATTTATTAGTATAGTATATCATTTTTAAATATATTACTCATGTGATAATATTCTACTCAGATATTTTTTATAGAATTTTGATTAGTTCACCTTCGTATATAGAATTCAAAGTAGATAATCTATAAGGAATATTAAATTTTAAGTTTCACAACAATAATTTTATTTAGCATTATATTTCACCCAGGAAGAACATTATTAATGATCATATATATTGAAGTATATATCAACTTTTATAATTTTTTTTTAAAATAATATATTTAAGGTTGTACTGTTGAACTTTAGGGTTTAATTAAACTTATGAGAATAGATTTTATTTTTGTAAATAATGATATTAGGGATCATTATATGTTGTTGTTTGTTGACTTACTTGTAAATTTAAATGAGATGAAAAACAATTTTTTTTTATATCTATCTTATCTAAATCCAATAACTATTAAATAACATATAAAATTGAACGAGGTTTAATTATATGTATTGTAATACATATAAGTTGCTTCAAATATATAGTCACATTTTTTTAAGCTACTTGCCTACTTTAAACTTAGAAATTTGCATATAAGCATATAGCTATATTTAATTCATTCTTATTAAGTCGATCCTCAATATTAAATTAACTATAGACGGTTGAATGGGTTGAGACTTGAGAGTCTAATTTAGAAAAAAAGAAAGCTAAAAAAATCACTAGTTTACTACGAGTTTACATTTGAATTTGACAAAAAAAAAACAAGATTGCAAGGAGTTAAAACTCAAGTTTGACAACCATGAATATGTTTTAAATATATGGGTCAAATTAAAATTATATTTTGGTCCTTAATGTTTCTATCAATTTTTTTTGTCACTAATATTTTCTTATTCTATTTTGGTCCTTAATGTTTCCTGATAATTTCGTTTTGGTCCCTAATGTTCCTAATAGGTTCATAATTAGTCCCTAACTACTGAATATGGTCATCTATCTCTCTCACGTTTTAAATCCAAATGCACCAAAATTGAAATTACGAGTTACTCTTTACGAGTTTTTTCCTCTGTCCAATTGGGGCTGTCAACAAACAAGGTTAAATCGGACTCAAAAGTCGACCTATCATTTCATGAAGTTGGTCATATCTCTCTCATTTCAAGTTCAAATATAATGAAATCAAATATGAGTTATTCTTGATGACTTTTTCTCTATCTAGTTAGAGACATCGACAAAGGAAAACAAATAATACTCCAAAAGTGGGTTTAGTCAAAACACCAATACCAAATTTGGGAGTACTATTTAACCTCGTTTGTTAATGGTCCCAATTAGATAGAAAAAGAACTCATCAAGAGATTTTAACGTTTTAAATATAAAGTTTATTTTGTAATAACATTTTTATGTTTTAGAAACTACATCATAAAGACAAGGTAACAAATTTATCTAACCGGCCACTACTTCTCATGGAAAAATTCTAAAATGTAATTTGGGGTATGCATACAATTACATATAATTGTAAGGTGGCATAATCTCTTTTTCTTTAGGTAATTTAATGCTGAAAAATAATTAAAAAATATAACCTTTTTAACCAATCAAAATTATATATGAAGCCACATAACTAATTGCATGCAATGTTCACTTTGCACCATAGACTAACCCTTTATCGCGACACATTGTTCATTTTTTTCATTATTTTACATATAGTTTATTTTTACTTTTTCTATTTATATAAATAATTTGAGACATACTTTTGGGAATTGATGATAATATGGAAGTTTTAATTATAAATAACAATAAAAATTAAGTAGATGGAACTATGGAAGTTTAATTATACGAAAAACCCTGAGCGGTAAGGTGCACAATTCAACCATATAGAATGCCTTTTAATTACGTTAAATCATATCTATAATTTTTACTATTCTTTGGCTCGAAAATTATTGATTATAGGGAATACTTTTTGGCTGTCTATTGTTAATTATATGTGGATGATTAAAATATACAGCATTAGTATGTTTTGCATTCCCTTCTATTACTTTAAATATTAAATTTATATGAAAATACAAAAAAAAAAAATGAATCATCAAATAACTATAGATATATTAGATCTTAAATTTGTGGACTGAGTAAGTTTTGAATTGTGATAAGGTTGGTCTTGAAAATAGGACATATGGCAAGTATTAAAAAATAGATAAATTTTATGTGAAATTTTATATACAAAACCTATGAAGCATGAACACTTCATTTTGAAGGCGTGTCGTCGTGTCAGACACGTGTCAGTGTCCGATACCCATACGACACCGGCACGACACATATCCATGAAGTTTAGAATATAAATCAATTTTTTTATAACTTCAACATGATAGACAAGAGAAAATAATAATATATATGACATATATTATGAATAAAAATTATAATTTTGAGAGTTTAGCGTATCGCTGTGCCCGTGTCAGTATCGTGTCCCGTTTCCGTGTCAGTATCCATGCTTCATAGTACAAAACCAAAGGTATACAATATTCATTAAGTATATATACATTATACACAATAATATAATATGTTATATATATATATATATATTTCCATTTGTTGTTTATAAATTTAATATTAAAAATAAAGCATGAGATAAAAGCATTATATATGATTAATTGTAAAAAAATGAATGAAAGTACAAAATTTATGTATCATTGTACAATTGATGAATCTGATAGAAAAAATGATAAAAAAAAAAAAAAAAACTGTTCTCTATAAATTTTCTTAATATTGAGATTCTTATTAGCATGATTGCATGACTTTAATTGCTTCGGATACTCAGGCAAAAGAAAATTACTTCAGAATTCAGATACGTTGATGTTCATTCGTCTTCATTAATTTATAGTTTTTTTTGTTTTTTGCCTACTTTTTTTTAAAAAATAAATAAATTAATCTTCAAGCGAGTTGATGTGCACATAAACAATTAAACTAATTAAACTACTTTCTATGATAATTGATAGTCGCGACAAACAAAACAAATAACAAAAAAATGTCAAAGGGTCATTTTGGTCCTAAATGTATGATTTAATGTTCATTTTGGTCCATTATGTTTTAAAATATTCAAATTGGTCCTAATTCCTAAATGTTAGCAAAATATTTCATTTTGGTCATAAATATTGATAAGATGTTTCATTTTGGTCTCAAACTATTGAATTTGGTCATATTTCACTCGTCTCTCATTTCAAGTTCAAAGGACTTGTTAAGAGGAACTCGTAGCTTTGAATTCTTTGTCGCACTTGAATTCTAAACGAGAGAGATATGATCAACTTTGCTTGTTTGACCATGAAACAAGCGGTCTGCTTTTAAGATCGATTTGATCTCATTTGCTGATGACTCAAACTTGATCGAGAAATTAAAGTACTCTCTGAGAACAATGTGTAGCTCTAAACTTGTCACGTTTGAACTTATAAAGAGTCATATTCAATAGTTTGGGACCAAAACGAAACACTTTGCTAACATTTTGGACCAATTTGAATATTTTAAAACATAATGGACCAACATGAATATTAAGGCATACATATAGAACCAAAATGATGATCCTTTAACAAAAAAAATAACAAAAAATTAAAACATCTGTTGTGNATCACCATGAAAAAAAAAAAAAAACTAACAATTTGATATCTTTTATGAACTAACAGATATATATTTCAGTTTTTTTTAATAACTAACAAGTTAAACATATATTATTTGTTTTTTTAATAATAAAATTGTCTATTTTAAAATTTTGAGTTGTCAACTAATCAATATATATTTTAAGAATTGAATTATTAATTTACTTAAAAGAAATCACTAACTATAAATTTGGGAAAGTCCCCACAAAATTTTGAAAGGAAAAAAAAGAAGAAAAGAAAGTAATAGTGGTCCCAAAGCGAAACGCATGGCAAGATGCCATTGAAAACAAAAACGATGTGTCGTTATTAGGCATTGGGACGACAAAAATAACAGTTTCTTTTTAGGCCTCAACTTTGGAGACACCTCACGTGCAATCCACCGTGCAAGCCACTTCACTCTTTTCCCTTTTGAATCCTTCTCATTTTTTTTTAAAAAAATTTGTCTGGTTTTATATTTTTCTAAAATAACTAATTAAAAATATTAAAATGATAAATAAAAATAAGGTAAAAGTGTTTTTGGTACCCTCCAAATATGCAGTCATTTTTAGTTGTATTCTTAAAAAAAAAAAATTTGTCGATTGTACTCTCAAAATATAGGGTCAGTTTCAATTATACCTTCAATTTTTTTTTGTGTCAATTGTATTTCTAAAGGGGTACAATTGACCCAAATGTGAAATATTGAGGGTATAATTGACTAAAAAAATTTTGGAATATAAATGAAACTGATTTCATACTTTAGGGGTACAATTGATAAAAAAAATTAATGGGAGTACAACTGAAAATAACTGTATACTTTGGAGGTACTAAAAATACTTTTGTTAAAAAGTAATTATAGTTGTTATTGTTAATTTTATGGGTAAATTACACTTTGGTACCCTGTGGTTTGACCCTATTTCACTTTGATACCTCGTGGTTTAAAATTTGACACTTTAGTACCCTGAGGGGTTTTGACCGTTAACACATTGGTACCCTCACCTATTTTTCCATCTAATTTTAACGGAGATCTGCACCTGTCGTGTCACAAATAAACACAATTTTCTCTAACATTCAGCTAAATGAAAGATCAATCAAAGCCTAGAGCCATAAACACGAAGCATAAAATTTGTGGAAACTGAAAAGCAATAGAGTCCAAACTACAAACGCACATAATAAAGGCTTCAATTGTGAATAAAGTTAGAAAATGAAGTGGTTGAAGAGAGATTCTGAGGGTCGAAGCGTTGTTTTGATCGCTTGTGATATTGTCGTTTCTTTTCTTCATTGTCGTTCTTATTGGGACACAGTTTGCTTTCACGAGGTTCTTATTTCGCTCATCACACCGGTCGCTGATCTTATTTCGGTATCTTTGCTGCGATTTTCGATTGAAGTGAAGCTAGATTGCTTGCTGGACATTTCTTGACTGTTCATAGAAAGTGTCATGAGTTTGGCTGTTGTGTGATATTCTAGTTATGTCTAGGGCCTGTTATTTTGATGATTTCGTTCTTTTATTATGAGTTGAGTTTTGTATTCATGTGCTTTTGTGATTTGGACTCTACTGCATCAGTTTTCACAAATTTTATTCTTCGTGTTTATGGCTCCAAGCTTCAATTCATCTTTCAATAGGCTAAATGTTGGAGTAAAGTTTATTTGATTGTAGCACGTGAGAGGCAAGTGCAAAGATTTCTATTAAAATTAGACGGAAAAATAGGTGAGGGTACTAATTAATGTGTTAACGGTCGAAACCTCAAGGTACCAAAGTGAAATAGGATCAAACCACAGGGTACCAAAGTGTAATTTACCTTAATTTTTTTAACTAATATTTTAAGGAATAATTATAGTCAAAGACTATTCTTTTGGAAACATAGATAAACTTAACATCACAATATTCTTCTATATATTAACATTTATTTTATGTAATTAATTAAGGATTATGAAAAAGAATCTAAAACTAAATATATAATTTAAGGTGACGAAATTTGAATATACACTTGACTTAACTAGACCAACACTATACTATACTGATTAACAAATTAATAATTGATTGATTGTTGAATTTAGTGTTTGGTGTGGTCTTTTATATGCATGTGAGATGTGGTTTTAATTTGAATGTTCTAAAGGTTTTAATTGCCCTTAATTTCTTGCTCCATAGCCAGGAAGCAAAAGCAAAGCCACCAACCATTTTAAAAGTTTCATGTTTAATTAAACTTCAAAACACGATTAATTAGAGCCACACACAGACAGCATCTTTGTCCAAAACCATATATATATTACTTTAATTTGTAGTTACTTAGAATTTAAGTGAGTGGATATGTTAGTAAATCCGTGCATTGCATGCATAAATATGCCCGAACATTTTTTCTCTTACTTCAATAAACATTTTTTTCTGGCCTGAACTTCAATAAACATTTTAATCGTTAAACTATTGTTTATTATTACTTTTTTGATAGGTTAACTTGTAGTTGTAACGAATATATAAAATATTCAAATATAGTATATAAAAAATTTATTTTTATATAAATAATTTAATATATGTGTATATTAAGTTGGTTATATATATATAGACGAGAATTGAGTGAAGGTACTTATATTTTTATTTTTTCGGTTAAGTCATGGGTATCACCCATCTATTCGTGTAACGGTCTAAGCGAAGATTAATCTCATTCGAGTTTTAGAGTCGAAACGGTCAGAGTCCTCCCAACAATGTCGACTCTAATAATTAAATTTGTATTCTCTCCCTAGGATGTACCTTGTCGTCAAACCGCTACATCAAACATTTGTTAGTACGTATATTTTTTTATAAGATTCCTATAAACATTTCACATGCAGTAAAAAATTGTATGTATGCTCAAATTTGATAAAGAGAAAAAAAATATTAAATACATCTTTTAAGCATATAATGAAGAGGATGTCTAAGCTTGAGATTAGAAAAATCTTATAGTAAAGATATATACAAGGTACTTTACCTTTATATATATATATATATATATATATCACAGAGTTGAACTTAGATTTGGCTTAAGATCTATATATTCCTAAACAATTAAACCATTTTCTATGACAATATTTTGTATGTTAAATTTTAAGAAACTTATTCACTTGGATGGAATGGTTTTTGACAAATTAATAAGGTGGGTACAAATTAATGTAATATTAATTAATTAATTTCTTCTTCCCCTTTAATCATCATTAGACTCTGTTTGGATTGAAATTGGTTGAATAAATGGCTCTCTTTTTTATTCTTTATGTTTGGTAAGTTGGCAATTTGTTGGTAAGTTAGAAAATGCTACCATCAAACATCATTGCTAAATCATTATTACATCCATATATACCTCGAGTTACCTATACTTTAGATTTACTATTCTTTTAAGTAAAAATTCTTTGTGATAATTTTCTATATTAAAATATAATATTGCTTGAGACTATATATATAGGCAAAAGTACTATTTTCAGTCTCCAAACTTTACATCAACTTTTAATTTCATCCCTAATATCATTTTGCTGTCAATTTCATCCCAATATTTCACATTTGGTCAGTTTCATCCTTTGCTCTTAATTTAGTCAAATATTAATGATATATTTTACGTAATTAATGATATGTAATGTAAAATTAATAGAAAAAAATTTAAATCCTAACTCAAATTGAAAAACATAATGAAGTCTATCGTTAACTTATTGAAAAAAATTAGTCAAAAAATGAAATTCACCAAAATATGAAATATTGGAAATGATAATTAGTTCAAGAATATGATCGAGTTATCAACTCATGTATCTTTTAGATATCAACTCGTATATTTATTCATTTTGTACATGGGTTTAGATATAAAAATTTAGAGATTACAAAAGTTTTAAAATACAAATAAGTTTTATTTTATTTACTCAAATTTAAATATAAAAATAATTTACAAAACTATAATTGTCTCATTCAAACTCTAACCACTCCATAAACCATGTCACTTGAGAGAGAGAGATGGAATGTAAACTATTACATACAAGTACAAATCCATTCCCACCTAAAAGGAGAAAGAAAAGGGGATGGCATATTGGCATGAATGAGACTAGTGGCTTGCTTCTTAATCTTATGCATATGATTAATTTATTATTCCCTTAATTTCATTAACTATATTAAAGATATATGCACATGATTGATAAATAAATAATGTATGATGCTGTTTTTGAAAATAACACTCACTAGGATCTGTTGTTAACTTAAAGTTGCTCATTCATCAGATTTCTGATTGTTAAGGGAATTTGTTAAACAATTAATGAACTACGTTAGTTAATTAATTAGAGCTCAATATTTAATTCGTAAACTAGTACAGTAGTTGAAAAGAAGCTGAGGACACAAAGTGGCAAGTGCTGATAATTAATTTAGCCTCATTTGTCATTTTTGTTGTTTACTCTTTGACACTAATAAGTAATATACACAAAATTATATTTTTTTAATAATTTATTTTAAAGATTAAATCTAAGTGTAACTTAATAAATGAGTAATGAAAACATACAACTATGGGGCCAAGAGATAGTAGCTAGCTTTTATTAGTTATCAATTATATTATAAGATCACCCATTTAATACGTTATTTGTATATTTATTTAATTATGACCAGACTTCTTAAATAAGATTATAAATTCAGTTCTATTAAGTTTTTTTTTATCAAGCACAACTTTATTTATTTGTTCAGTTTAAAAATTTGACTAAATGAGTATCATTACTGCGTATTACCTAATTTATTGTCTACTTGGGAAGTTATTTTCATTAAAACAAATGTTGTGCTTAATTAATGATTTGACATCGAATACAAACAAAATTTGGAATTAAGATGAAACATGTTCTGCCATGTAGTAAACTTAGAACCTAATTTTTTTTGTACATCTACAGCTATAGTGTTTGAATTTAGAATTTCTTCTAAATTACTCAAAATATGTCTCATTAACTCAATGTTGATGATTTAGATTGATAACCTAATTCGATAAAAAAAGATTGATAGCCTAATTGCATTATCAATGAATTTTAAATTAAGCTTAGCTGTCAAAATAGAAATTTTTTTAGCCACTTACGAACAGTATACCAGTCCTTTATGTATGGGGTAGATTTCAAATTGGTTTCTTATCTTTTATTTGTTTCAGATTGGTCCTTCATATTTTCATGATGTCCCAAATTGGTTCAAAAAATATTTAATGTTGTCATCATATATCTCTTATTTCACTTTCAAATGCAACGAATTCAGAGCTACAAGTTTATTTTGATGAGTAATTTGGGACCATAAACAAATAAGGTTAAATCGAGTCCCAAAAGTGGCTAATTTGTTTCACAGTCAAACAAGTGAAATTAATCATATTTCTTTTGTTTGAAGTTCGAATGCGATGAATTTGAAGTTATGTGCTAATTTTTGAAGAGTTCTTGTTCTACCCAATTAATATTGTTAGCAAATGAGGTCAAATCCCGGCTTAAAAATATTTTTGAAACCAATTTGAAACATCGTAGAAATGTATAAGACTAATTTGAAACAAATGAAAGATAAGAGATAATTTAAAATCTACCCTATACATAAAGGACTAATTTGAGACTTTGGCCAAACATTATTTATCATTGATTCTTTAGTGCAAGTTAAAAACAACTATTGATATAGGTGTACTTACCGACGATTTTAGATCATCTTGTTAAATCAATATATTTAATGGTAATTATAGTTAATGTATTCTAGATTATTCAACAAAAGGATTAAATCGATTCTGATTGGATCTTTGAGAGACTAAATTTTATCTTTATACTTTTTGAAGATTAAATTTAAAAACTTATTATTTTTTAAGAATTAAATCATTAATTTGGTCCTAGTAATTTAAAAAGAGGTCCCAATCTATTTTGTTTGTATGCGTTATCTTCATAGGATGAATACTAAACAAAATAATTACTAAAACAAAAAACGTACAAATGGGTCCATCAATTGAAGATGAGTGAAGAAAAAATCTAGCCCACGCTTACCTTTTGAGCAGCTTTACCATTTCACAATATCTAAAAGCCTAATTATTACTTTTATTCTCTTTTTTTTTTTTTTGCCATCCCATCCTTATTACTCACTTTTCATGATTTAACCCACATGTTTCTTTTTTTAAATATGGGACCACTAAAAAATTTAAGTTTTCAAGAAGATACTAATATCTCATAATAAATTACAATCTTTACTTTTTCTGTTTAATCTTTGTAGGGTTATTAAAATATTTGAAGAAGTTATACATTTTACCACCATTGACGTATGCTCTAATATATATTAAAAATAGAATTTTTACTTTAAAAATATAAATTTACCTCAAAATTTTTAAAAAACAATAACTCTTTATCTCTTTTAAAATTGAAATTCTGAGATACATTTGCATTTTTAAAATAGAACTTTCATTTTCAGAGTGCAATTAATGCATCTTAACAAGTGTCCTAAAGGAACTTGTTAGCATTACCCTATATATAATTGTTTAAAGTTTGTTGTCATATATCTTTTAGAAACGCATATAATATGATAAAATGATAGAAATAAGTTTTTTTCGATAATCATATAAATAAGTTTTTAAGTATACTTTAAAATATAACAAAATTCCGTTTACATTTTTCTATAACAACTATATTACTCAATTTTTTTTCTCTAAATTTATTTACTCTATGAACCTTAATTTTTGTATTATCTATATCGATAAATCATTTTAATAAAATAAATTTTAATACCAAAAATATTTTAAAATAATTTTTATGGTTTTAAAATTTAGCATGCAAAACCACTGGTAATTGATATTGCATTAGGGTTAATGTGTTAACCAAATATTTCAAATGGTTAAAAAAAATATTACTGTCGAATTACTTAATCCACATGATATTTGTGGTCCTAAAATGGTATGTCAAATGTATAAGTTAGAAGTTCCAAAGAGTGGGGAAGAGTAACGAAGATATTCATAAAATTTCTTGAACTTATGATTAAGAATTGGAAAGCAAAAATAATTAAAGAAAAAAAGAACCAAATAATGGCTTCACCATGATGAGACATCACTTTTTGAATAGTTTTGAATTTTTATGATTTTATCCACTTTCAACCCTCTTAATGCTAATAAATAATAATTAAGCACTTGCTGCCAAAACACTATATATTACCACAAATAATAAATAAGATTACCAAACATTACCATCAAAACTAACATTGCCAGCACATGCAATTAATTTATGTAAACAGTAAATCGTTTATTTAAAAAGTAATTTTAAACTTTTTTTTTTTGAGAAATCTATAACATCATAATTTTACAAAATTTTCATTTGATTACAAGATTTCCATTTATTTATAACATCATAATCGTTTATTTACAAAACTTTCATAATTTTTAAAAGTAATTTTAAACTTTCATTTATCTATTAATTTTACAGTCGAGATATTAGTTAATTCTTGTTCAAATAATTAGAGAGGTATAAAGCCTTCTCAACTAAAAAAGTACTTACTATTCCAATCAAATTTCCATTGATCAAACTTATATAGTTTTTTTTGGCCAAAATGCAGAGACATTCCCTGAGTTTTAGGTTGAGTGAACATAATATCTTTGAGTTTTCAATTTGTACAAATAGGACCCTTGAGTTTTCAATTACGTGCAAATAACACCCTTATGTTAAATTTAGGGCAAATTAGTGAGGGTATAATAGTAATTTCATAAAAAATCTAGGCCAAAATCTTATTTTGGTCCCTCAAGTTTGCTCAAAGTTTCGTTTTAGTCCTTAAAGTTTCTAAAAAGTTCCACCGTTAATCACTTTTCAATTGCCATCCAATTTTTCTGCTAAATAAAAGAAAAAAATGGTTTACATTATTCAAAAAGTTTTACTTTTTTGAATTAAGGTCCTTTATTTTTATAATAAGATTAAAGTGTAAGAAAAAATGAATAAATTACTATTAATTTTAATAGTGTGTATATAGTGTTTATATTTTATAAATATTTAAAATAANTGATTTATTTTATGATAAAAATTATGGGCAATCTGATTACAAACCATTGAGTCTAATTAGGGGTGTCAAAACGGGCCGAAGCCCGCGGGCCCGGCCCGGCCCGCCCGCTATATGGGCGGGCTTGGGCTTTGAATTATGAGCCCGTTAAAATGCGGGCTTAAACGGGCTGGCCCATTTAGCCCGCGGGCTAAACGGGTCCGATGCGGGCTGCCCGCGGGCTAAACGGGCTTTAAAAAAAAAAAAAAAACACAAGGGCCGGCCATCACTGAGGACCAATAAGCCCAATAAGCCCAACCCTAATCGTTTCCCCTAGACCCTAGTCTTCACTTCATCTTCAATTACACTGACTTAGCCGACAGCCTTCACTCTCCAGTCTCCAGATTCCAGAATCACTCTTTCTCTCTCGCTGCTGAAATCCTCTCTCTCGCTGAAACCCTCTCCGTCGCACAAATCGTTTCCATCTCCCGTTGTCGGCTGCTCGCGCACATCTTCCTCTTCCCTCAGTCGAAGGAGCGGCGTTGGCTGGGAACCTTCGGCAAGGCGTTGGCTGCTCGCGCTGTCGCGCACATCTTCATCTTCCTCTTCCTCTTCGCGCATACGACTGTCTTCTTCAGCTCTGAGTATTTTCGTGGACACTTTAATTTCTTTCATTGTTTTTTTGAATGAAAATACATGCATGATAACTGAAGTAATTGGGGTTTTGAATGAATTGATTAATTGTGAATGTGATATGAACAAAACGCAGAGCAAACGAAAACCAAAATTATTCTGGATATCAGCAATGGCACATCTTCATCTCCTTTCTTTGTTTCTTTCATAGTTTTTTTTGGGCCCAAATAAATACAGTTTTTGGCCCAAAAAAATACAGGTTTTATAAAAAAAAAAATTAATAAAAGCCCGCGGGCCAGCCCGTTTAGCCCGCGGGCATTGACGGGCGGTCCTGGGCATTGTTTTTGGAGCCCATTTATAAACGGGCTGGCCCGCCCCAGCCCGCCTATATGCGGGCTCATCGCGGGCCTGGGCGGGCCGGCCCGTCTTGACGCCCCTAGTCTCAATCAACCAATTATTTAATTGGAACATTGTTAAATTTATCAATCAGATCGAGTCATTGTTGGGGAATAATTACTCAAGTAACTATACTAAAATTTCTATGGATATAAATATGGAAATGCATTATCATCACAACACAAATTAAACTGGAAATAATAATAAGATATTTTATTATAAGACATAACCAAATCGCTACTGTAATTATTTATTATTTTTTCAATATAAATTTCCATTTACTTTGTTACGGGCTTCATTGTGTTTACATTTTTTAATATTTGGTATGCTGTTCAATGTACTTACGTGATTGTAACTTTATTGTCAGGACCAAACCGTTTAATAATTCGAACAAATATTTTGTTCACGGTTTGATAGATTTAACTGGTTGAATTTGAATCATCAGTCAAATCTAGGGGTGTCAAGACGGGCCGGCCCGCCCAGGCCCGCGATGAGCCCGCATATAGGCGGGCTGGGGCGGGCCAGCCCGTTTATAAATGGGCTCCAAAAACAATGCCCAGGACCGCCCGTCAATGCCCGCGGGCTAAACGGGCTGGCCCGCGGGCTTTTATTAATTTTTTTTTTTATAAAACCTGTATTTTTTTGGGCCAAAAACTGTATTTATTTGGGCCCAAAAAAAACTATGAAAGAAACAAAGAAAGGAGATGAAGATGTGCCATTGCTGATATCCAGAATAATTTTGGTTTTCGTTTGCTCTGCGTTTTGTTCATATCACATTCACAATTAATCAATTCATTCAAAACCCCAATTACTTCAGTTATCATGCATGTATTTTCATTCAAAAAAACAATGAAAGAAATTAAAGTGTCCACGAAAATACTCAGAGCTGAAGAAGACAGTCGTATGCGCGAAGAGGAAGAGGAAGATGAAGATGTGCGCGACAGCGCGAGCAGCCAACGCCTTGCCGAAGGTTCCCAGCCAACGCCGCTCCTTCGACTGAGGGAAGAGGAAGATGTGCGCGAGCAGCCGACAACGGGAGATGGAAACGATTTGTGCGACGGAGAGGGTTTCAGCGAGAGAGAGGATTTCAGCAGCGAGAGAGAAAGAGTGATTCTGGAATCTGGAGACTGGAGAGTGAAGGCTGTCGGCTAAGTCAGTGTAATTGAAGATGAAGTGAAGACTAGGGTCTAGGGGAAACGATTAGGGTTGGGCTTATTGGGCTTATTGGTCCTCAGTGATGGCCGGCCCTTGTGTTTTTTTTTTTTAAAGCCCGTTTAGCCCGCGGGCAGCCCGCATCGGACCCGTTTAGCCCGCGGGCTAAATGGGCCAGCCCGTTTAAGCCCGCATTTTAACGGGCTCATAATTCAAAGCCCAAGCCCGCCCATATAGCGGGCGGGCCGGGCCGGGCCCGCGGGCTTCGGCCCGTTTTGACACCCCTAATTGAGACACTATGTTTTTTTTTTTTTAACAAAAGAGTAAAACAAGAAACTAAACCCTCGTAAAAAGGTACTTATTATATTAGCTGAAATATGGATTAATTTCACTTTGTTACCATCTTCTTATAAAAGTGATATTTTGTTTTATTCGCCATTAGCACTTTGGTATCAATTTCTTTTTCTATTACTTCTTGACAAAAAAAGCATGTGTAGATCATGTGCATGGATAAAAATATAAAATTCACCGTCCTAACTTAGATTTGAAGGCAAAGGATATCATGATTTTTTTAGACTCAATCATGAAATCTGAGTTTAAGATGACGAATTTTGTGTTTTTGACTATGCACGTGATTTGCACGTGTTTTTTTATGTTAAAAGATAATAGAAAAATAATTTTGAGTGTCAAAGTGTTAATAAGAAATAAAACATGATACTAAAATATCACTTTTGATACAAAAAATATTTATTAATTATGATTAAAAGAATATAACAGGTGATAATATTCTTTATATTATTATATATAATAGTTATATAGAACTGAATTCATAAAATGATTACCTTTTTTATGAGGATAATACATTTTGTTGGATATTGAATATTTTTAATATTTGAGATAGGTATTTTCTAAAATAAAATAAAACGAAATGAAAATAAAATTGCATTAAATAAATATCTTACTCTGCCTAGCTTTTCAAGATTGTCAATCACCAAAGTGGGAAACTGCTCATTTACCTTTTCTTTTTGGTACACATCACTGACTTATTAACATGAAACAAAAGTTATTGAGCTGGCTACTGAAAAAAATATAAAAATTGATTTTTAAAAATAAACTTGTTGATCATGAAGATATAAATTACATTCTTAAATTTTTGAAAATCATAAAATTAATATATTTTAATTTTATTACCTTATGAGTTAGTTTATAAAAAATAAATTTAAGAGATTAAACTATATTATTTTGTAAATTAAAATAATTTTTAAAATTTTTTAAATTTTTATCTTCATAAGGTAATAGGCTAATAGCAAGGAAAGAGAGAGAAAATTCAGGCCAAAAAAAAAGGAAAGAGAGAGATATTAAGATTAAGGCCCAGTTCGTTTCCGTTTTGATTATAATCTGTTTTGATTATAATCAAAATAAACACGTTCGTTTACGTTTTTTTCCTGATTCAATTATAATCATGATTCTTAAATAATCAAACACACTCAATTACACTTATACCCCTATACATAAACCTATAATTACCTATACTCTAATACATTCATTCTCCAATCACAAAGGACAAAATGGTCTTTTACCTCAATATTGGACCATTTTGGAAATACTCATTCTTGTGTTGGGCTAAATTGTTATTTTGTCCAAATAATTTAGGATTGAAATTCATATTTTAGCCATTGTTTTTCTTCTTCCTCCCCACTGTTCTCTCTCTCGTCCCTCTCGACTGTTCTTCTTCCTCCCCAAGACGATTGACACTGTCGAACCTATCCTCTCCAGAAAACATTTGACCATGGGAAATCGATTTTCAGTGTCAATGGTGAAGAAGAAGAATGGGAAATCGATTTGGGAAGAAACCCAAAAGTCTGAAAGCTCCAATTGGATACACAGTCTTGACAGACACAGTAGAATCCAAATCCAAACGACGTTATCGATGAAGAAATCGAATCTTGTGGAGAATGAAGACGAGGTGTTCGATGAAATGTCGAAGAGAGAAATGGGTTGGTTGTAAATTACAGCGCCGACGGAGGAAGAAGGGACGGAGGTGGCTCTGGTGAGGCCGACGACGCCGTTTCGGAGAAGGTCATTTGCTGGAGCTGAATGTTGTTATTGGAGGATTTATGCCAAATTGAATCAAGAGAGAGAGAGGAGGAGGATGAATCGAGAGAGAGAGAGAGAGAGGAGAGAGATAGATTTATGCCAAATTGGAAAAAAAATTCGGGTCCGCGTCGTTAAATTTTTCTCTCTCATCTGATGCGAATCGGTGCACCGATTTTCTTCGCTGGTGCACCGAATTTGACAAGTAGAATACACTTTAATCCTTGTTGGTGCACCGTTTCGTAGGCAAAAAATGAAACGGTGCACCGATTCGGAAAAACATCCCCCAACCAACTCACAAAAATAATCAAGATTTCACGTTTTTCAAGGCAAACAGTAACATTTTTGTTTTTTTTCACAACAACAATCACATCCAAACACACTTTTATTATAATCAAATCACACCTTACTTTTTCTAACTTTTTCTTCCATTTATACCCCTATACAATTTATCAATTTCCTTACTTTTTATCCACCTACCACAATCATTACATACCCATTTTAATAATTTCACACAAATAATCAACAATCATCCAAACACCACTACAAAAATAAACAAATTTGATTATAATCAAAACATGATTATAATCAAAACAAATTCTAAAAAAAACGGAAACGAACTGACCCTAATTCATCATTCTTAAATATGTTGTGCATAGTGCAAAAAAATCGGCCATTAACCCGGTAAAAGGCTCGGGTCACTGGTTCTTAAAAAATACATTTTCAAATATACATATTCATTAAATACACATTAATATCTTACAATAATTTAAATATAAAGTAAAAATTAAATACTTTAGTACCCTTTAGAGCTATTTTACAATTTTAACCATAACAAGTTTTGTAAAAATTACATATTGACCCCAAAATTTTTTAAAAGTTTTCATTTTATTCCCTAGATAATATGTATCTAGGGATTAATTTGTAATTTTTTGAAATTTTTTTGGGGTCAATATGTAATTTTGCAAACTTTGTCGGGTCAAACCGGTGACTGGCCGGTTTAACTGCATAAACGGTATTTTTGTTTTTCCGGACCGGTTTGGTGTCCGTTTCACCAGTTGAACTTTCTGATCCGGTCCGATTTTTTATACTATGGTGTTGTGGGGGCATCACATTGAGGACAAAGTAAAAGGGGAAAACGGAAAAGGAAAAATGTTTAATTTTTTCCCCAAAAAAACTGAGTTTTCAATTGTTTAATTGTGTATTTTAAAATTCATTGTATGTTTTTAAATTAAATATATATATATATTTAATAATCAAATAATTAAAAGTTTATTTCTTAAAGTAAAAAAGAAAATGCATCATAACCATAAACGGTAAGCCATATATATATACACTTTATCCTATTCTTTTTTTTTTTGGGGGGGGAGGAAAAACCCTCTATCCTAGTCCTGTACACACAAAATCCACCAAAGATTTTATAAGCATCATAATTCATAACCACAATCTCTCTCTTTCTTTTTCTTGCATCATTACACACAATGTATTATCATATAACCATCACAGCAACAATTATAGATATGTATGTATAAGCTTACAATACTCGTGAATATACCTCATACAAGAGAATATATATATATATATATGTTTTGTCTGTGTGTGTGGATGCATAGACTTGTGGGGCATCATTAAATATGATCCAGTGCTATCTAACAAAAGCAAAATATGCAAATATAAGCAATTCATGAGTAGATTAAATTTACACAAAGTCTGTTGAATTCATTCAATTGTATATAAATAAATGCAAATATACAAAAAGTAAATATATGATTTTAAATCCATGGTTTTTTAATAAAATGTTTCATATTAAAAATTTAAAATCTAAGACTTCTTAATTGTGATTCATATATATGCAACACTCTCATCAATTTTTTTTTTCTTCTTTTTAAAGTATCGTATGTTGTTTGATGAAGAGTTGCACAAATTAAAACAGTTCTTAAGTGATATAGTCAAATTATGTTATGCAAAGAAACAATAATAATTAATCAACAAAGTGTGTATATTAATTTTTGTTTTCTTCCTCATACATCCAATGAGTTGTTAGGAAAGATTCTTCATTGCTAATTTTTTTTATACTTTGAAAAAACGGTAAAACAAGTACAATGAATTAAAGCAAAAATATCCAAAAATTTTACACTAACTGTCAATTTTATCCCCAATGTTTCACATTTTGGTCAATTTTATTATTTACTCTTACTTTATCCAAATATTATCGACAAAAAATACTTGGCTAATGATATATAATTAAAAATTGATAGAAAAAGAAACTCAAATCCTAACTTAGATTGAAAAATAGGATACAGTCTATCGTTAATTTATTGAAAGAAGTTAGTCAAATAATAAAATTGACAGCAAAAAAAGAATGGGGACAAAATTGACAGAAAAAAAAAAATTGGGGATAAAATTGACAGTTAGTATAAAGTTTGGGGACGAAATTAATACTTTTTCCACTGAGGTGGGACCACCACCAACCTTGAGCGAGCTAGAACTAAAGGAGGTTAAATCCATCCGTACATCTTGAAAAGTCATAAAAGGAGAGACACTATTATGTGAAAAATTAAATGCATTTCAACCGTTAACAATAGATTAACTAATTTTCTTGATAGTTGAGAGTGGAGAGACCAAAACATTCTTCTAAATCTTATCATTTTGTACTCTTCAAATAACGTCAAGGTCAACTAGAATAGTCAATCAATCATCATAATATAACTTGAGGCAGGTTGATTTTTCCACCTAATAACTCAAAACCTGAGCTACTTCTGAATATTTTGAAATCTCATGCTTCCCAATCTGACCGAGAAGTTGATGCCAAACCAAACTACTTGTGCAAAGCTGCATTTAAGGAATGTGTGATTAACTGAGTCATCAAGGGAGCCACAAAAAGCACAAACTCCTTCACATCTGAGATGGTGCGCCCTCAAATTAGAGAATGTTGAAAGAGCATTATACCAAATTTTCCAAGCAAAGATCAAAATCCTTATAGGAACTTTCATTCTCCATTAATCCTTATAGGGAAATTTAGGGTACGAAGTATTGTTAGAATTCGGATGACAAGACCTAAACAACATTGCATAACCAGCAACGGTAGAATACGACCCAATAACAACAACAAATCATTGAAGACATTAGGCTTGTTCCTCTCCAGGGGAGGGCCGCTTGACATCTTCATCGGAACATACTAAGTTGGTCTTAATTGCTAATTGTTACACCATTGTATAATAACTATTTTACAATTTGGATCCTCTATAGTACTTTAGGGGTGTAGTGTTGAGAGAGATATAGTATTAGTCACTTAAAATCTATTATTAATTCATTAAATAAAAAAAGTTAAATGATAAAATTAATTAAATTTGAAAATTTTAAAGACAAAATTAACAATAAATTAATATTAAAAGTACTTTTACCAAACTAAACCAAATTATTATATTTCTGTTTTAAAATAAATGAAAAATACTTTTTAATAATTATATACAAATTTCAACAAAGAAAGTCCTCTACAAATTTCAACTCTTCACAATACCTTTTCAATTTTGTTTGAATAAGATCTTTTCATAAAATATAAGAATTTATTGCTCAGTCATGAAAGAGATTTTCATTATATTTAATTTTACAAAACTGTATGTCTGTATTTATAAATTATACAATTTTTTTAGAGAGAGAGAGAGAGAGGAGAGAGAGAGTGTGTTGATTGGAGTGGCATTGACTCTCCTACAACGACACATGATGACCCAATCAAGGCAAGAAGAACCCCCGAGAGCGTGATCATCACCTTCCAATCACTCACTATTATGGAACCTCAAGTGGGGCCCACGGGGCCCATCAGAGATTCCATTGGAGCGTGTAACACACTTCCACATAGAGCGCGTGAAGATAAAATCATAGAAAAGAGAGAGAGTGTACTCGGGAAAGAAAAGCACAGGAAGGAAATCGAAAGTTTAAAAATAGAGAGTGTGGGGGCAAGTGAACGTGCACTATTTCAAGCACAGCTATCAATTAAATTCACTATTATTATTATTATTATTATTATTATTATTATTTAATTATTTAATTATTTAATTCTTAATGAGAGATATAATAATAAATGAGTTATTTGATGTTCTTCTTTTACTAAAGAAACAAGTTTTGTAACTTAATCTTAAAATAATTAAATAAAAGCGTATTATTTTTTTTAAAAATAAAGTTAGATTTATTTTCTTTTTGTCTGCATTCATTTGTCTTGTTTTATAAATTATTATATAATTTGATTTGATTTCTAAAAAATATATAAATTGATAAATTAATCTTTCAATTTAAAATTTAAATTACATGCTAGTTGAAAGTTATGTAAGTAATATAATTTACTTCTTTAAAATTATTTTATAAATATTAACTTTTAAAAATAAAAAAATAAAATATACTAATTCTAAAACTTTTAAATATTAAAGAGTATAAATTTATTTTTTTAAAAAAATAACAATTCAACCATTAAAAAGTTGATAGCTTAATTTTCTAAAATTTAAATAAATAATTTAATTCATTAAAAATTTAAATTATATATTTATCAATTTTTTTTAAAAATTAAATAATATACTCATTAATTTAGAAAAACAATTAATGAAATATTTAATTTTTATTTTTCATGTATTTAATTATATAAATCAAATTTTTTTATAAGACAATTTATTAAATTATTGATTGATGTAAGTAGGTAAAATTTTTTATGGGAAAAATAAATAAATTTCGCGCGAACCCCGGTGAAAAAAATTGAAGGTTATAATAAGAAAATTTGAACACATAGTAAGACCGGGAGGTTATGTTAATGTACAAATCCCAATTCTCCTACCCTCAAACACAAACTCTACACCCTCCCCCACACACTGTTTTTTAGTTCCAAAAAAAAAAAAAAGAACTGGACTTGCTAGAGAGAGAAAGAAAGCGCTTGCGTTGTATGTGTTGTGTTATGACTCTGTGTTTTTGGTGAGAGTAAAAAAAAATATTTGGGAGATAGAGAGAGAAAGAAGAGAGAGAAAAGGTCTCAACTTCACGACCCACAGTTGTCCAGAGCCCCATAAAACAAAGCAGGAGGGAGCAGTGAGTGAAGAATTATAGTAGTAGCTAGCAATTGATGCTTCTCTCTCTTTCTCCTTCTTCTTCTTCTTCTTTTACTTCTTCTGCTTCTGCTATTAAGAAGGCGGTGGTTTGGCTTTTCTAGTAAGGTTGACTACTATTATGCTCATTTATGCTATTGCTATTGTTGTTTTTAAGCAAGCAGGGAGGGAACACACAAAACCAAACCCATTACCAACATAACAACAACATACCAAGATTATTATTATTATTATTGTTCTTGTTCTTGTTCTTGTTCATGGCTAACCCACACACACTTGGGTTTCAATTTCAGCTTGGGAATAAGGAAAGAAAAGATTGGGGGATTTTGGATTTAGATGCTTTCCTAGCAGGATAAAGTGGGGGGAAGTGGAAATTTTTTATTTTTTATTTTTATTTTTAAAATTTTTTTCTGAAAAAAATAAAAGTTAATTTGTTGCTGTTTCTCCTTTGTTTCTTCTTTTGTTGTTTCTGCAACTTTTGCACTCATTACTTCTTTATAGAGAAATTCAACCATCATCTCATGTCTATTTCTCTCTCTTTCTCTACCTTGTTCTTCTTGTTCTGCTTCTTCCTTTTATCAAAGGTAACTCTTGGCATCCTCCATTAGTCTCCTTTTTAATAATCAACCACACGGGAATACTACACCTTTTAACACCTCACTTTCTTGTTTCCCCTCTTTTTCTTCTTTAACTTGCTTTTCATTCTCTCTTGGGCTTTTGCAGGAATATGAGAAAGAAAAACACTGTGCCACCACCACTCATCATCCTCTCTCAAGTTGGTAGGTAGGTCTCTTGTGTGTGTGGTTGAGAAAGAAACTTTACTTGTAGTAGCAGGAGTGAGAAAAACATACAAAGCCACTAGAGAGAGAGAGAGAAAGACACACACAGTCACACACATAGATAGATAGATACACTCAACTTATAAACAAAGAAACAAAGAAACAAAGCACTATTTGCAGCTAGCTACCATGGATGGGTATGAAGCTACTAGGATTGTGTTCTCACGGATCCAGAACTTGGACCCTGATAATGCTTCCAAAATCATGGGTCTGCTTCTGATTCAAGACCATGGTGAGAAAGAAATGATAAGATTAGCATTTGGTCCTGAAGCTCTGGTTCACTCTGTGATTGTCAAAGCTCGTAAAGATTTAGGATTATCATCATCCTCGTATTCTCCGTCCACACCTTCTTCTACTCCTCCATCTCCATCCCCTTTCCTTTCAAGGCAAAATTCTACTCCTTCAAGACTCCTGAACACTACCCTTCATCCTCCTCCTGCTCTTACCATCCCTAATCCTTCTTCTTCCCCAGCTTGGGCTGATGATTTGATGAGTCCAAACAATAATAATATTATCGTTGGCTCTAATTCTCCTCATATTAACATCCCCCAATCTTCTTCATCTTCTGCTTCCTTACCCTTTTATGGGTCTGATCCAATTGACGAGTTTCAGCTTCAAGACCAGCTTTCCTTCCTCAATGATGGGTCTCCTACTCTTGCCAGGAAAAACACAGATTTGTTCTACCCTCACTCTGAGTTATCCTCAAGTCCCACCACCGGCGACCCGGCTGTTTACGGGTGGGCCGGGTCGGTTCATCGCCGGAGTTGCTCGGTTAACGACGCTTGTGAGGATCTGAATTCTGGGTTGGGGTGGAAGCCATGTCTGTATTTTGCTAGAGGGTATTGCAAGAATGGTACTAGTTGTAGGTTCCTTCATGGTGGTGGAGGAATTGGAGATTCTGATGGTGTTGCAATGGTTGGGTCTCCAAGCAAGATTGAGATGATGGACCAAAGCCATGAGCTTCTTAGATCTAAAGCTTCTCAACAGCAGAGATTGCTCATGGCTTCTTCTCCTACTTTTCCTTACTCCCCAAAGTGCATGAATTTTCTTCTGCAGCAGCAACAGAATGATACCCAAAGGTACAAAACAAAGATAAAGTTCATGTTCAGTACTCAGTAGTGAGTTACTCTCTTCAAAAATCAAAACTTTTAACCATGTTTGATTTTATTATCCACACAGAGCAGCAGCAGCACTCATGATGAACGAGGATTTGCACAAGTTTGGGAGATCCAGGCTAGAAAGAAACGATTTTGCACTCAATGGAGTTTCTGGGATAGGAAATCCAGCTTCGAGGCAGATCTACTTAACATTTCCAGCTGACAGCACTTTCAGAGAGGAAGATGTTTCAAACTACTTCAGGTTAGCTCTTGTACTTCAATTACAAGCATCAACATTGAATTGGGTGTTCTAATCTAACTGTAAAACCAAAAATATGAACTTTCTTCTTTTGTTTTGTTATTTGAAGCATTTACGGGCCTGTTCAAGACGTGAGGATTCCATACCAGCAGAAGCGTATGTTTGGGTTTGTGACCTTTGTTTATCCAGAAACTGTGAAGCTCATTTTGTCCAAAGGAAACCCTCATTTCGTTTGTGATGCTCGTGTGCTCGTCAAGCCTTACAAGGAAAAAGGCAAAGTCCCAGACAAGTACAGGCATTCTCTCACACTTTTTTTCTTCGTCTCTCTTCTTCTCTTGATGCATTACCATTTTACCTCCATCACTATTTCAGCTTTTCTAATTTTTTCGTCTCACTTCACCTGCAGGAAGCAGCCACAAGTGGATAGAGGAGATTTCTCACCATGTGGTACTCCTACTGGACTTGATGCCAGAGACCCATTTGATCTGCAACTTGGTAAGTTCAATTTGTTTCTCTCTCTCTTTATATATATATTCTGTCTTCCTAGATTTTAAGCTAGCCATGGTGATGCTTATATTGTAATTTCCTAAAACTTAGGAGGGAGAATGTACTTTAACACTCAAGATATGCTGTGGAGGAGGAAGTTGGAAGAGCAATCTGATTTGCAGCAAGCTCTTGAACTCCAAAGCAGAAGGTTGATGGGTCTGCAGCTTCTTGACATCAAGAAGCAGCACCAAAGAGCATTTTCC
The DNA here is from genome assembly GCA_003254925.1 of Chamaecrista fasciculata. NCBI lineage: Eukaryota > Viridiplantae > Streptophyta > Magnoliopsida > Fabales > Fabaceae > Chamaecrista > Chamaecrista fasciculata. The sequence continues at coordinate 92,219 of QANZ01037024.1, read as the reverse complement.
ACTGGAAGTCCAATTCCTTCACCAACCCACTCTCCAAATATGTTCAGTCAGAACCTTGTTCTTCCATCATTCCATGTTGGCTCTGAGGCAGTCCCAGAGGGTATATATATATATATATATATATAATTCTAACATTTTAAATGTAGTTGCTTGCATTGCAACAACTGCTGTTGAAATCTGAACTTGGTACTTTTGCGGAATTGGAATGAACTGGTTGAGATTTATACTGTTTGATTCCAGAGAGTGGTCTAAGCTCTGCTCCTGTAAGCACCGCGCCGATTCCGATTGTTCAGAAGCAGCCATTGCAGCCGAAGGTGGTTAATACTATCGGCGAGAATGGAGGTAGCAGTAGCAGTGGCGACAGTAATGGCAATGGCAAGCTCAGCTCTAATCATGAAGACTGCAATTTGCAAGAATGGTATGAAACTTTTTCTCATTCAGAATGACTAAAAGGCTACCAGAATAGCAAACACTTTTGTGTTTTTGTTTTTTTTCCCTTCCATCAGATTCCTCTTTTAGTCCATGCATTAGCTTTCCTAGCATTTATTCTAGTATTCAAAATTTCCAAATCTTGATTGTCAAAGGTTGCTTGTCAATCTGATTGGGTTCCTTAATGAACACAGTTTGGAACATAATCTCCCAGATAGCCCTTTTGCTTCTCCCACAAAAGCTGCTGGGGACTACATGGCTGCCTTCTCCAATGGAGGACCAATCGAAACCATTGATTCAGATGCCTCAGCTGCATCAGCCATCTCTGAATTTGGCACTACTAGTGCATTTCTTCCTCCACCATCTGCTCTTGACATGGGATCGTTCAAATCCTTCAACTGTCAAATACCAAGGTAACAATACCAAGATAACTTGGTTTAATTTCTCTGGGGTAAAAAGGACCAGGCTGATGTGGGTAAAAAAAATTTAAACTCATTTAGCCTATGGGTGAAGATATTTATTAATTATTATACTTGTGATCTGGGTTTGAATCTAGGTTCTCTTCTGGGCATGGAACTATTGAAATGTTTGCCGGCACGGGTGGACCCATTGGCATTTAGTACCCTGAGCTTCAGGTAAATGACTTGAGATTTTTTTGTTTTTAAGAACCCTCTCTCTTGCAATCCTGTCTTCAAATTGCATATAGCATCTGTGTTTCTTTGTTGCTTATTAAATTTGGGGTCGGTTTGGTCTTATTTTGTCTGCTTTTGTACAAATACAATATTTACAGGAAGAGAGAAGTAATGACCAAACAAGACCAGGAACAACAAACAAAATCTGTAGAGAATCACCACCACCACTACCTCCACCAGGGCCATCGCCATCATCATCAATACTATACTACTTACTACCATACAAAATGCATACGTAAAAAGCAGTTTAGTAAAGGAAGTGGGGCAGCCATTCCTTTTTCTTTTGTTGTCATTATTGTACCATTTTCATCTTTCTCATTTTCTGTAGTAGCTGAAAGTGAATGAACCACAGGTAAAAGGAAAGTAAAATAACACAAAGAATCAGGCTCATGTGTAATAGGAAAAAAAACTCCCTGGCACTGTAATTTCTTCTTTAATTACTAGTGGTGGATGTAGTTTTTTTAGTCTTTTAGTCCTATATAATGTTAGAGCCTAAGAGGTATAATTTAAGTCCTTGTACAGCTGAAGCACAAGCAGAGAAAGAAAGCATCCAAAGCCAGAGTTGTTGTGATGTAACTACAAGGTTGATTCAAAACCCATAATGGTTAATTTGAATTTGGAGGCCAGAAGTGAAAAAGGGGAAGAAAAGAGATAAATGATTGTCAATCTTTATAGCTGGCTCAAGCTTCAAAGTGGAGGCCTCAGAGAATTTAGATTTTCTACTACCTCTGTTGTGTTGCAGTTTGATTTGTAATTCCCACCAAGTTTATTATTATTATTATTATACACAGTTTAACAAATCCATTAGAAAGAAAAGGACAAATGTTTAGAAAGAAAAATCAGAATGCAAAAGTGAGTTTTTTAAGACTAATTGGTCTCTTGAGATCTATCATTGCCTTTGCTTTGCCCACCCATCTATCTATTCTCTCTCCTTTTTACTTTTAAGTTTAAACTGTGATTTTAAAAAATGAATATGTCTGTCACTTAGTATGTTGCTAGAAGGAAGCAATTAAGTTTAGTTTCATTTTCAAAATTTGTAGTAACTTGGTGGGGGGGTGGGTGTCTTTATTTCCATTGCCATTATTGGTGGGGAAAAGAAGGGAGGGCCACAAGGTACACACTGTCTTCATATGATATGGGGGTTGCTGAAACTGCAAGTGGGTCCCTACACATTTATATGATGCCAGGTTGTGTATGGGTCCAACCCACCAACACCCACCCATGTGAGCTTTTCTTTCTAGCATTGACACATTCTCTCTCTTACACACAAATAAGAAATATATTTCCTTTTCTTTGCTTTGGTTTCTCTTGATGACAGGAAAGGACATGCACAGATCTAAAAGCAGATGTAGATGCCCACACGTATGACAAAAGTGCAGGGTGACTGGAATCTTTTGGGGTCTGTGAGTCTGTGTGAGAGTAACCACAATCTATGTGAGTTACTGTGCGTTCTATTCAAACCTCAAACTCCAAACCCAATTAATCTTTTACTGCGCCCTTGGTGTCTGTGAGAATGCCAACCAAAACTCATAAACTGCATCAGCTATATTTTTTACTCACTTTAGAGTTTAGACCACCTACTTCTTGCATTTAATTTTTTTAAAGTTTCATAATTTTTTTTTGACATTTTTGGAAATTACTTTCAATGTATTTGTTTTAAAATAATTTAAATTAATTTTTAAAATTTGGATAACATTGTAATAAGATCATAACAAACCTGTAGCATGTATTATAAGCACAATAACTTATTAAAAGAAACAGGAGAAGAGTAGAAGACTATTTTCATCATAGGAAGAGAACCTGAACACTAGCAAGTAGCAAACCTCCTTTCTTCAGTAAGTTTCCTTGAGGCTTGGTCAACTTTAGCTTAATTGAACTATGATTCTCCTTTCACTTTTCGTCATCTTAACACAAGAACATGCATCTCCTAATTAAAATTTGACATGAAACAAATTAAACAGTAAGAAAAGTCTGTGATACCTACATAAGAAAAAAGGCCGATGGTAAAGGGTGTGAACCATATATCATATCATAGAATACCGAAGTAATCACTCTTGTATTATTTTTACTGTAGGTCAGGTATTTGTGAAATTCAGCAAGTGACATAAAATAATAATTTCGTAATTTGATTGAAATTATTATGATGATTTTATACTTAGTATGTTGAGACAAATTAATAAATAATTCATAAGATGAGAAATCAATCATAGAGTAGGAGGGAGGAAAAAAAGTGGGACCTTGTGGATAAGCACAAGCAGAAGCGGAGGCTGAAGGCGTGCGTGGTGGTCATGTTTGACACGTTGGTTGAGTTGTGAAGTTGTGAAGGGACTAAGTAAGGAGAAAGGAATGGAGGATATAGGTGAGATGATAATAGGTCCCCACCTATATATATATATATATCATAGATTATATGCTTATTGCTAAAGTTGAATAGAAAAATAGAAAAGAAAGTGAAGTGTGATAGATTGATTAGTATTGATCTCTTTTTCTTTTCAATTTGATCACTTAATTTATCTGTAGCTTCTTCCTTCCTTCTTCCTTGAGAGTCATACATAGAGCATATATATAGTCCAGTCCATAGTCTCTATACAACACACTACTGTTGTTTCCTTAATGGTAGAATAGAATGGATTTATGATGGATGGAATTGGATATCCTGTTTTGGGGAAGTCACTGTTTGGTTGCTTTGGATGTTAGATTTTGTGTTTTTGGGACAGATTTATTGTATGCATCAATGCTATAATCCTGTTCCCCCAACTTTGATTAAGACATGTCCCCCCACCCCCACAACGTCATTTCTATGCTTTTGGATTTTCTTTTCTGTGCTATCACTATATTCCATATTACACTTGCCACACCTTTTTTTTTTAACCTAAATTCACATTTTATTATATTGAATTAATGCCAAAATGTACTTTTGATCTCATAGTTTTTGTTCAGGTCTCAATTTGGTCCCATAACTTTTTTGTTGCACTTTTAGTCCTATATCTTTTACTGAGGTTGCAGATTTGGTCCCGCATTACACTTTTGATCCTATATCTTTGGGTCAAGTTGTAGAATTGGTCACATATCCTTTGGTCAGATTGCAAAATTAGTCCCATATCTTTGAGTCAGGTGCATAATTAGTCCCATATCTTTGGATCAAGTGGGATTGACAGTGGAATTTTTTGTAAATATATGAGACTAATTATGCAACTTGACCAAAAGATATAAAATCAAAAGTGACACGAGACCAAATCTACAACCTGAGCAAAAAATATGGGACCAAAAGTGCATCAAAAAAAGTTATGGGATCAAATTGAGACCTAAGAAAAAGTTATGAGATCAAAAGTATAATTTGACCTTAACTTAATTACCTCTAGCACCAAACAAAAAAATACCTCTATACTTACTTGTCCTGTTCTGAAAAGTGGTCCATGCGGCCTCTTATCGTTTCTTTGTTTATTTTTGAAAATTATATTTAGTTATCAATATAAAAAAATTTGCTTAAAATCTTTGCAAATTGATACTCTATAATATTTTTTTATCATTTTAGTCCCTCATACTTTTTTGTTATCAATGTCAACCATCTATCTATTATTTAATTAAATTAATGATATATTGTCATTAATTAAAGATATAATATGGATAATTTAAAACAAAATGAAAGGACTGAAATTGATAATATAAACAAAATTGGAGGACTAAATTGAAATAAAAAATTTAGAAGAGACGAGACCAATTTGAAAAAAACAAAAATGTGAGATTAAAATAATTTTTTAGTCAAACACATTTTAATGTGTTTTAGTATTTTAAAAGCTTAATTTTTTTATTAACAAAGTGAGTCACAATTAAATATGATATCTTGATTCCTAATTAAGCTCTAATTGAGCTGACTTTATTAATAGTTAATAGAAAAAAAATTCACTTCACTGATTTATATATCTCAAGAGGGATGAGAAATTGGTTCTTTTTTAAATTATGTTAAAACTTAAAAGGGTTTCTCTGGATAGAAATAAATGTTGAATTAAATGCATGATAAGAGCTTGGCAGAGTATGTACTATGTAGAAAGGAAGAGCTCAGCCCACATGCATTAAGAAATTTACCTATCTACAGTGTAACACTTTACACTTAGCTTTATTATTGAGGTCAAAGCAAGAGCTTACAATGATCACACGAACAACATGGGTCATTAATAATATAGTGCATGTTATAATTAAGTGCTAAAGGTAAGCTCATAATTTGCACATGGACACAGCACAGACATCTCAGCACATGCACAAGTCTCAATTTGAAGAGAAGAATGTGCTGCAATTTGTGCCTATTATTACAACAATTTAGAGACAGGATTTTCAAGAGCTGAAACGAGCGCCGAGCAAGAGGAAATAACACTGATAACAAAAGGCCTTTATCATAAAAAAATGCTTAAATACAATTGTGGTTTTGTTAGTAGTAGTACTAATTATTATGGACATTTTGATTTGGTTCATATGATTTATATCCAGTCAATGATGTGCTTGAAGTTTTAAAATAACGTCATTAAGAAGGCGGTCAAGAACCGCCTGAACCGGTCAAAAACTAAAAAAACCGCCTTGAACCGGTCGGGTTTAAGGTTGAACCGGTTCAGGTTTTTTTGTTCTATTTTTTTTATTTTTTACTTTTTCTTGATTAAAATGAAACTATTTTAAAGAATTTTTTTCTTATTATGTTTAGACTCAAAATAATACACTATTTAATAGTTTTTACTTCAAAATTTGACTTTTTATCCTCTTAATTATCACTTTCTTATTGAATCCAGCTTAAATTTAAAGAGTCTATTATATATTTTTATCATATTAAATTAAACATATTATTTTTTATTTATTTAATTATTAATGGTCCGACCCCGGTTGAACCCCGGTTGAACCATTGAACCTTGAATCGTTGCCTCGGCCGGTTCAATGACCGGTCCGATTTTAATAACCTTCGTGTAAATAGATTTCTAGTTTAATTAGTTGAATTCTTAAGAATATCTAGTTATAATATATAGTTCATCAAAGTGCATTTTTGGTCTTACAACTTTTGCTCATGCCTCAATTTGGTCCCATAAATTTTTTTGTTGCACTTTTGGTCCCATACCTTTGGTTCAGGTTGCATATTTGATCTCGTATCACTTTTTGCCTTATATCTTTTGGTCAGGTTGCAGAATTGGTTCCATATCTTTGCAAAAAGTCCCACTGTCAGTTCCACCTAATCCAAAGATATAAGACTAATTCTACACTTGATCCAAATATATGTGACCAATTCTGCAATCTGACCAAAAAATATGAGACAAATTTTGCAACTTGACCCAAAGATATGGAACCAAAAGTGCAACAAGGGACCAAATCTGCAACCTGAGCAAAAAATATGAGACTAAAAGTGCAACAAATTGAGACCTAAGTGAAAGTTATGAGACGAAAAATTGAACTTTGGCCAATATAGTTTAACCAGAAAAGTTGATAGCAAACACTTAAAACTATGCCAAAGTATCTTTTTCTTAGTTGAAATGAAATTTGAAGGTGCCAAGGAAGAGGATGATGATGGAAGATTATCGTAAAAGTTAGCTGTAATGTTATGTATGCAGGTGGAAACAATGATGAACATGAGATCTACAGCATCATCAACTGTTAACTGTAGGTGAACGAACTTTTAATTCTGACTCTTCTGTCTAGAGAAGGAATAGAAAATTGCAATTGAAAAAGAATGAATGAAAGAACTGAATGAAACTTTTGGTAAATAAATGTGATATCATCAATCAAATGCAATGCTGCTATTGGCAGAGAAATAGCTACTCGCATCTTTTCCTGGTAAAATTGGATAGTAAAATAATTGGCAAAAGTACACATTTCGTCCCCAAACTTTACACCTGCTGTCAATTTCGTCCCCAATCTTTTTTTGCTGTCAATTTCGTCCCCAAACTTTACACATGCTGTCAATTTCGTCCCCAATATTTTTTTGCTGTCAATTTCGTCCCTAATCTTTCACACTTTGGTCAATTTTATCCTTTGCTCTTACTTTAGCCAAATATTGACGATAAAATCTATGTAGTTAACGATATATAATGTAAAATTGATAGAAAAAGAAACTCAAATCCTAACTTAGATTCAGAAACAGGGATGCAGTCTGTCATTAATTTATTAAAAAAAGAAGTTAGTCAAAGGATAAAATTGACGAAAATGTGAAAGATCGGGGACGAAATTGACAGTTGATGTAAAGTTTGAAGACGAAATTGACAGCAAAAAAAGATTGGGGATGAAATTGACAGTTGGTGTAAAGTTTGGGGACGAAGTTGACAGCAAGAAAAGTTTTGGGACGAAATTGACAGTTGGTGTAAAGTTTGGAGACGAAATTAGTACTTTTGCCTAAATAATTTAAAATATAATTCATCATATGCATTCGATCTTAATTACTTGACTATAATTAGGAAGTCTACATTTTAAAATATATTGATTTTCTTTTTATAAATACTTTCTTCTTCAATTATTGTTTCAGAGGAGAAATTATAACTTCCAACTTTACTACATCAAGTTTTACTCTTTTTGCAAGTACTGTAGCAGTGTTTACGTTTATTTAATAAACTTTGAAGGCACTCAGTTCATTAAAAAATTGGCTCCCACATCAAGTATCTTATAAGTTATAACTATTGTCCAAATGATTATTAATTGTTAATTGCTCGGATTAACATTAAATGGCTGATTATTAAGATGTGAGAAAATGCAAAATCACCATCCTGATAAGGTTATATGAAATCATGTTGATTATTAAGGTTATGCGCCGTCTAAGGAAGCCTATATTCATTGGAAAATGACATAATTGGACAAATTTAGATAGCAGCTATATATAACCGCTTGAAGAAGGACTAATTTGTTAAATTCCAGGGAATAAAGCTAGTTAAGTGTATGATTTTGTGACCAAAATATTGTTTTACTGGATGTTTATTTTCTCCTCATGTTTCATGATTACCAGGAGTTTCATTACCCAATAATCATTTACTATTTAACAAAAGAAAGCTTTAGTTAACCATGAAACAAAGAAAATTGAAAACAAAATGTAAAATTAAAAGGGTTCTAGACTTCTAGTAGTCATAATTTCATGATGCAAGAAAATCACTAATAACGAGTTCGATACAGAAGAAAAAAGTTTATCAATTGCTGAACTTAATTCTTGGTGCACCAATTTGATCAACTCTAATGTTTTCGAGAATTGATGATAATAGTAGTTGTTTTACACAGGAGAATAATAATAGACAATGTTGAAGTGTTTTTGTTTAATTTGTTCTGATTTCTCAGAACTGAGAAGCCAAACAGAGTTAAGGACAAATTTTCAAACAACAGTTCAATATGCATAAGATGAGAATCAAAACAGGCAGAAATTGATACAAACAACAATCAGTTAAGTTAATTAAACACATTCAAGGAAAGAAATAAGAAATGCACGGCGTCTTAGTAAATTATAAATCAGTCAGACCTCAAAGATGTTAATTATTCTAGCAGTAGCAGGTGAGTTTCCATGAAATCAGAGATTTCAAAACTAGGTTTCAGCTAGGAAGGAAAGTTAGTCTAAAAGTTATATGGCTTCACCCCACTCTGGTCGTCCATATTTTAAAACTATAGTACAAAATTATTATTTGATCCCTTCTTTTTTATTGAGTTAACGATTTAATCCCTCATTTATTTTACATACATATTTGCGTGCTCTAACGGGCACGCAAAGCCTCTAGTATATATATATATATATGCATATATACAATCATATAAAGAGTCTACCCTATAAAATGTTACTCTAAAAGTTAGTTATTTTCTTTAATCATTTGCCCTTGGCATCAATTTACCTAATTTCTTAATCCCTATTTAGTCAAGCAAATATATATATCTCTATCTATATCTATCTATACTATATTATATGGCTCCACCCTTTTATGGTTAGTCAAAATTATTGAAGCCCACGGTTTCTCAAGTCTCTCCCCATACAAGTTACTCTTGATTTTCATTAATATTTTAAGCTCCATAAAAAAAGGGTAAATTACACTTTGGTACCCTATAGTTTAATTATATTTCACTTTAGTACTCGGTGATTTAAAAAATGACACTTTGGTACCATGTGATATTCTCTCTTAACAAATTATTGTAAAATAATTTTATATTTTACATACATACGGGTATGCAAAGCCTCTAGGGTATATATATATATAGATATATCTAGAGAGAGAGAGAGAGAGAGAGAGAAAACAGTCTTGTATGCGAAATAAATTAGCCCTCTAGTGAATCCAAATTATTAGTAATGTTAACATGGTGATTTGTGTTAGCCTGTTAGGATATTAAATTAAATAAAATTCATTTGCAGATGATGAATGGACTTAATGCTCTTCAAAAGCAAGACCTGCTCAAAATTTACATCCATCTCAATCAAATTATACATTCTCCTACAGTTTCATTACACTATGAATCATCCCTTTCCCCCAGGGAAAAAAAAAATTCCACTTTTTCCTACTTGGCTAAGCTGCCAGTTAACAGTGATGTCACAAGAACAAAAGTGCATGTTGACTGTTCAAAAGGACCTTAAGATGAAACAAAATACAGAGTTTGTTCAAACTAATGTACATTCTACAAACGTCAGGAGCAACAAGATTGTTATCCATCATTATGCAGTCCTTTAATGAGCTGATGATGGATTGTTGGGCTTCTTGACGAAAAGCTTGCTTATATCTTCTGTAACAATGTTGCTCCTGGAAAATATAGAGTCAGAATCAATGAATACTTGTATCAATAGTCAAAAATCAGAAGGAAACTATGAGAGGCACCTTAAAGGATGAGAATAAGTAAAAGTCCATTGGATAAAACGTCATTTCAGATTTAGAGGAAACACAACGGTAATAAAAAATTAAAAGGAAAAGAGAAAAGAACACCTAACCGATAGGTATAGAACTGTTTAGTTTGATAAATTGCTTCTCCTTCTTTTAGGCATTCAAAGCTTAACCCAAGTACATAGGTTTTGGAATGTCATTTAAATTTGACTTGCAAAAATATTTATATATTGCATGAAAACCATGTTAATAAAATTACAATTCGAGGGGCAATGTAAAAATCGAGAAGGACACACGTTTTCTGTGAAGAAGGCCTGCCTATTGGATCTACAATAAATTCTTGTGGCTATAAGTTTATCATTCAATCAAATATTAGTTATGGTCTTAACCAAAGCAGCAAGATGGTGGTTAATACTCATACGGGTTCCTTTCAAGTTCAAGGAATTTCCATTTCGGATATGCAGAGGGAGAGGAAGATTCTTTTCACCTTCCAATAAGTTTCCCTTTCCCCTCTTCATAAAGTCTACTTTTATGAAGAGTACTCCCTCCAATTCTCTATATCTGATGTTTAAGGTAAGGTAAATGCACACAGATTAAGGAAATGATTAGTTCATCTAAAATGAAGAGAAAAATTAGATAAAAAGACTGAACTATCCCTATTAAATTACTTAGAAAATGTTTATTCATTTATGACTCTACTATATATAATAGGGATAGAATAGTAAAAAAATAATTAATTCTCTCTTGAATTTGTAAAACATCAAATATTTTGGAACAATAAAGTTCTCCAAAACATCAGATATATAGAACCAGAGGGAGTAATAATAAATTAAAGGAAAGCAAAGAAACTGCCAGTAGTTCCAATGAAACACAATTACAGCAAAGTAAAATGGCAAAATTACCATGTTATTGAAGAAATATAAATCAATGCAAATAGTAGACAGCCGGGATAAGCTCATGTCAACATCAATCTAAATTCATTATTTCAGTCTAAATTCACCTTCTGTGGCCCATAATCAATTTGAATAATTAGATAAATCAAACAAAATCCAAATCTAAACTTTGTGAATGCCTAGTGAAAGCAACAAAGCATGCAGAAGTAAGCAGCAAGCAACAAAATTGTCAGCATGCCACACACAACTAACCTTCCCTTGATCTGAGGTGGAAGCAGCATACCACCAGAAGTATCTGGAACATTCCTTGAAGGAGGCAAGTTACCTCTGGGAACTTTACTACGAAGAGCAGAGGAAGCCAACCCGTTAGAGTCTCTCTTACGTGAGGCATTTTCAGCCAGAGCAGCTGCAACTCGAGAGGAGTGGTCACTAGTATTCATCAGATTAGATGAGAAAGCTGGTGAATTTAATAGAAGTGAAGCATCAGGAAGTTTTTCCATGGGTGGTGATGTATGTGTTACTTTTTCTGGCCGCTGGTCTGGTGGTGATTCAGATTCAGTCCTACTCCTACATGTTAAAAGTGCAGCAAAAAATTGAAACCAGAGAAATTATTCATCAAGGGAGGAGAAATATTGGTAAAGGGACCGTTGAGTAGACAATCTATAAGCACAAATATACACCCAATGAGTTCTCTTTCTTGGTTGTATTTTGGGTTATGTAAAGTTCTTACGGGATCCCACTTGCAGGTGCCATCTAGTATGATTGGCCCATTTATTTCTAATGTACAGAATACATAAAAGTTTATAACATACGGGAAATGAAAAAAGTTTCCAGTAGAATATTTAATCAAATAAAAGAATTCCAAATAGATACGTGGGTGGTCTCTCACAAGTTAAAACATGAGAATAAAATAAAACAAAATGAATCAACACGAGGGAGGAACATTGATCCTTGATAGGCTGAAAAGACATGAACCAAAACCAATGTGATTTTCAACGTTATACTCCAACCAAGTAAACCAAGGCCTATATACAAAAATATCACATAAAAGTTGCCTTTCCACCCTTCCATCTACCAAAATCAGTAAAAAGAATCAGCAAGAAGTGCTCCAAATCTAAAGGATTCAACCATAACTCACAAAATACAATCACAAAAGCCTACAAAGGATCAATTTCAAACGTTTCAATAAGTTTTTTATTTTCTTAATTTAACACTTTAGTTTGGTTCAGCCGGACTGGTTTTAAACATCCCTAGCTAAGGGTGCTCTAGGTAGGAGTGAAAATGGGAAGGTGGAATATGGAGAAGTGAAGATTAACTAAGTATTTGATCACAATGAAATCTTCCACATTTGTCATTATCAGGGTTTCTATTCTAACAAGTCTTCCAACATCAACCCAGTTATACCCATTTTCTCAACAAACACAGTTATCATCCTACAGGACACAGTAACAAATTTATAATCTGTAAAGGGTTTTTATCAAAAAGCAATATTCTCAGAGCCGGTGATATTGTAAAGAAAAATTAAGAGAACGAGACTTACAGTGTCCGAGGAGAAGAAGGTGGGGGTTCCGATGCCGGTGCCGGCGGATTGTCTGGGGCTTCGTCGTCGGAAGAAGAAGCGTAGTCTACCAGAGACATCCCTGAATCTGTATGTATATCTCCGATGAGGGAACTTCCGGTTATCTTCAGCTTCTCTCCGCCTTATTCATGCTTTCTTTATTCTCTTTCTCTCTCTCTTGTTTACACTGATTTGGGTTCTCTTGAGTAGGGCTGTTCAAATCCAATCCAATCCAAACTCAACCGATCAATCCAATCCAAACCGATCAAAACCGACCAAAACCAATCATCTAATTGGTTGAATTGGATTGAAAATGATGAAAACCGATTAGTTCGGTTCGGATTGTTTTGAAAACCAAAAACCGACCGAACCAAACTGATCTGACCATATTTCATCATGTATTTTAGGGACATTTTAGGGCATTTTATATTCATTTGAGATTCATTTGCATGCCTTTATGTCCTTTTATGATGAAATATGATGCCTTGAGGATTGATGATTATTTGGACTATTTTGTGAGTAATTGTGTCGTTTTCTCGGGTTTAATCTTTATTATGTGATTGATCCTCTTTATCCTGAGAATTCACTTAGTTTCTCGATGTTCTTGATAGGTTTTAATGAAGTCCAAAGTGCTGCATTACTTCGAGGAAGGCTCAAAGATATTTGGAGACGAGTCAGGGACCAAACTGAAAACGAATTCAAGTTGCTGAAAAACCCGCCGCCGGAACCGCCGCCATGCACAGCCGCGGCGGGTCCGCGGCGGGTTCGCGATAATTTGTAATTAAGTAGGCCTAAGCCCGATTTTGATGATTCAGACCTAAATTTTTATGGGATGAGCCGAAAATAACATATATGAGAGGTTCTTAGGTCATTTAGAGGAGGAGGAACCCTAGAGACACACTTGACACCATCTCCTTCATCCCCTCTTTTCTTCCACCTTCATCCATGGCTATTTTGGAGGCTAGNAATAGATTTGAGTTTGACTCAATTTTTATAGTGGCTACATAAGTGAATTTTCAAAAAACCTTTAACTCTATTTTTTGTAATGCCAAGTCTTTTTTTTTTCCTAAAAAAAAGGCTTATAACCATGTATTTAAAGTTTGGGCCAGAAAACGAAAAGCTAGTAGTTCATTTGTAAGAGACACATTCTACATTTTTCTACTACCCCTTGAAAGATATCTCCAAGAAACTAATGTTTCAGAGTTTCTATTCTTTTTGCATGATTTTGTCCTTAGAAATTTATAACTTCTCGGACAGTAATTTTTTGTTTGACCAAATTATATATTTACTCTGCTTGGAAAAACTAATACATTGTACTAAGTACTAACACATGTAGCTAGTAATAATTTGCAAAAAGATAGAAATAAATTCCAAGTATATTTTGAAGCATAAAAAAAGAAAAAACTCCAGGACATGAAAAATGTAAAAATAAGAAAATAAAAAAAAATCAGTTTCAATTCATGAATAGTTCAGCAAGTAATTAAATGTTGAATCAGCCAAGCACTATGACTAAACCTAAAAATTTCAAATGAATACATTTATAACATTCTAACAGGTAGAACATCAAATTTTCAACTTCAACTAATTCATTTTAACAAATGAATACATTCAAGGTTCTAATGAAGCAAATTCAAATAAATTTTGAAGAGCTGGACTCATTTTCACTCTTAGGCAACACAAACCTTCTAGCTACTATGATGATTTGGGAAAATTGAAGAAAGAAATGGGACTACACAAAATTTACACCCACCAAAATCTCAAACTCCCATGCCAAACACAAAAAGATCAAGAAGATTCAAGGCTGCTGACTGAGAAGAGAAGGCTTGTAAAACACATGGCTTTGTGCGATCTCGATACGGTCTCGAGGATCATTCATCGTCTCATCTCTTAGTGCTTGAAGAATTGCCTGTGGAGGAGATTCCCTGAATCGTTCAAGTCGACAAAACCATAGAATATGTTAGCTCCACAATTCCAGGGCCTTATAGCAATATTTATTATATAATGAAATAGTATATAACTATTCTTACAAAAGTAGACAGTAGACATTCTATGTATACTAGTTTTCTTCTCATTGTTCAGTAAGGTTTGATATCCAAATCCTAAAAACTCGCAATCCGAAGGTGAATAAAAACCATCCTCACGTCTTACAATTTACCCAATATATTTAAACCAAAACTATATATATTTATATGAAAAAGAAGGATGCATGTTTCACTATACTCTTTATTGGTACTCATACATACCAGATGAGTATCACTTTTTAACTTAAATGGCACTTTCTCCTCTCAAAATTCAAACCAAAAAGTTTTTGCCTATATGATCTAGATTTGGCGTTTGATGTGATGTTTATTCATTTTTTTTTGTGCCAGTAAAATAGTGCGACATGACAGAAAAAAATTAAAAAAAAATAAAACTTCACATCTGGCCTATTACGGGAAGAAAATCTTTGTAGGACTTTTCTGGAAATAAAATGTCTCTAAAATACCCTTCAATTCATTAATTCGGATGTGTACAGCTCAATCAAATATAGGCATAATGAAGATCAAGAGAAAGAGAGAGAGAAACTCAGAAGCATAGTGTAACAATGTTCATTACCTTATGATCAGAATTTTATGTAGCATCTTCAAGATGGGGCAAAATTTGACTGGAGCGACGTGCTTATTTTCTTCAGGATTCAGGACATTTAAGCTGGACTGACTAAGTAGCTCATAAAATGCTTTAACTGCAGAGACTCCCTGAAACATGCAGAAAAAGAAATGAACATATTGAAAAGTACGATAACAGAAACAGGAACATATTTCATATCTTCAATTCTGTCGAGTCATATTACAAGATGCATCAAATATTGCTACATACCTGGATCATACCCTTGCCCTTAATGCTGTCACCCATTTCCAGGTTCAGTTCTCCTTTGGCCAGCTTGTGTCCATACCATGCATTTCGACCTTTCAGCAAGGTGACATAAGTATCGGCCAACAGAGGCCCTGCAAGTTTCTCTGGTTCTTCGGCCAACAGATGGGTGATAAAGATCATCTCTGATGTACAGTGAGCGAAGTATACTGATTTGCTAGTGGCGCTTTCATTTGTCAGAGCAGCTACCATTCCTGTTATATAGGGATTCAAGAGTATAGGGTTACAAGATTTGTAAACTTTTAAAACAGGAAAGTATTTTACTGTGAACAGCATAGATCACACTTGCAACTGATAAATGTCTTATATCTGAACAGAAAACTGTATTTGACATTGTTTAAAAACTGTATCGAACGAGATGCTTTAACCAGTTGAACCGGGACCTGGTGCTTGGTTTGGTCCAGGATAACAGTTAAACCATTCTGTCAAAAAACCGGTCAAGACCCAATAAAATCAGCTGGTTACATTTTTTGTTTTTCCTGTTTCAGTTTCAAATGATGTTGTTATGCTTGTTTTGACTCAAAATAGTACTTATTTATATTTATTGGACTCAAGTATTATCATATTTTAACTTATTTATATATATTAACTTGTATAATTATGTTTTAAAGTTATAAGTAGTTATTAGTTTTTTTGTTTTTTGTTTTGGCCCAAAGTTAATAGTTTATAATATTATATTTGCATTATATAAGTTATATAATACATAAAATTAAATATATATATATATATACATAAGTCTAATTACCTACAGGTTCAACCACGTTCAATTATGGTCAAACCATTGGACCCAGAACTGATGTTCTAATCGGTTCAATGACCGACCCTGTTTTTAAAATAATGGTATTTGATTTAGTTAAAAGATTGCCATGATCTTTGTAGTTATGAAATCAGAATCATACCTTCTCAATGTTACTAAATCATAACTTTTTCTCAGAAGTCTAGAGATCTTCAAAAGTAGGAATCCTGGAAAGTGGGATCCTAAGTATATCGTCAAATTAGAATGAATTGTTTTATTAAACATTTTTCAAAAACATTAATTAGATGCCTTTCTTTACCAGATTTCTTTTCTAAACTCTAAGAAAAATGCCAATACAGAATACACATCAGCGATACCACAAAAAACATAAAAAACGGCTATTTCCTGCTTGAAGTGTAGTACATACTCATTGGCTCATATTAAAATGTTTCTGTACAATGAAACTGTAAAAAAATTATTTCATACCTGCTCCAATAGCATATACATTCTTCAATCCACCCATAACTTCATGAGTAACAAGATCACCATTATCCCACACTATAAAGTGGGGCTGCCTCAGAAACTTTGCCAATGGTTTCCTCCACTTTTCAGCTCCACATATCCGAGCATTTGCATATTCCATATTGTAAATCTCTGAGGCAATGTTTGGTCCTCCAAGGTAGAGAATGTTCTCCATGGGGACTCCAGCTGCAAAGCATAATGAAATGATCAGACAATGAAGGGAATGAAATGAAAACATGCAAGACAAGGACAGATATAAATATCAGTTTGAAAAATAAATGCACCAGAAAGACATAAAGATTGAACAATGAACAGGGAAATACTCTGTTTTCGCTTATTTTCAGGAAAAAAAGATCTTTAATCTTAAGTTCAATTCTATGAGCTTATACAGTGTATGCTGAAAAGGTCATAGTTAGAAAGTTAAAGGTCTTTGTATAAGAAAAATAAGAATATGCTACTGCATTTCAATTATATTGAACAAAACATTAATATATGACACAGCTCAACTTGTGGGAAATAAAGATGACCCTAGGAAATGGGTAACGATTAAAATTTTCAGGCAATAGAGCCATCAAAAAGCAAAAAGTCCAATGAATTTTTAGAAATTGCATCATGTTATTGCATTTGCCATCTCCTTTGCTTAAGACATCTTACATCATATTCATTAGGGTATCTATCCAAACAATCAGGCTTCTTTGAAGTCCCAGCTTCCCACTCCATGAGTCAAGCAATTTACTGATTTTCCCCAGAAACCTATTGCAATTCAGATATTGCAAAAACTACTGTATCAAAGCTCAGAGACAGAAGGGAAAGGGAAGAAAGAAAGTGATCCAATAATCTCTCACTTCTTTCGTAATGATAACATCACCAAACGAGTAACCATCTTAGAATATACATCTATGAAGCCTACTTAATCAACTTCCATTTAATCTGACTGCCATCATCCACACAAACAAGAATTCAAGAATGGTATATATCCTGTCCAATGTTCCAAATCCCATTCTTCTAAATGGCTTGTAAACTAAAGAGTCCAACACTGAACCTCCATATTTTGCATTATGTAATGAATATGTATATATAAGTAAATAATATATCAGTACATACATACATAAATATATCATATATGTATTCGACAAAATAGCAGGGCAAGGATTTTTATTGACTACTACGGCTAATAATTCAGGAACAAATCATTCAAAATTCATATGTCAATTTCAACGAGAAAGCAAGCCCAGTTCATAAAAATTCAAATTGCTAGCTAAACATCCAAGAGAGGTTGAAGGGAGGGCCAAAAAATGACCTTCTTGACAAGAAATTGTCTATAAACTAAAGAGTTGGGCTTAATTAGTACACAAGTCAGCAATTGGTTAAAATCTCAATATTAAACTTTCTAACAATTGTTCTTATCATGTTAACCTTGATGGCTTCTCTTATCAGGTGAAGGAGCTTTTAAGATTTTCTGAATTTAATTAAGGAACCAAGAAAGAATAGTAAAAGGTTTGCTTTACCCACTTCAAATTGGATAACTACATAAACAAAAGACCAACTTAACTCCAAAGAATAACTCAAATGTTCATTGGAAGATACAGACAGAGAGAATATAAAGTTTGGAGTGCAGACCAGTCAATAAACATATACCATTGCCTAAAGCAGAAAAAATGTTCGGAGTCTTACTTGCTCGATTGATCATTAGAGTGGGAGTTATTATTCGTGGTTCTGGACCCAATTCAGCCTCCACACCTTTTGCCAAGGAAATGATGACAGGAGCGGTAATTCTCTCTTTCCAGTACTTACTAATTTCTTCAAACACCTCGCGGGTTTCGGTCGATGGCAAACCATTGATCACAATATCAGCGTCCCATACAGCCTCCTGCAAGTTTGTCACAACCTTCAGAGGGCAAAGTGGAGTATCAATCATATTCAAGCAAAACCCATCTTTCAAAATCTCATCAGCATACAAAGTTCTATCACCTAATCTTCCCTCAACATATTTCAAATACGCACACCGCCTAATTAGCCTCCGCAGTACATCCTCCCTCGAATTGATCACCTCAAACAAGTGCTCAGCTGTGGCTCTGTCCACAGTTCTTCCTGGTCTTCTCCATATCCTTATTAGAACCTTCTCTCTTAAACTACCATAAGCTTCCTGCAACATAGCAGTAAATACACTACCCCAAGCACCAGCTCCAACACCAACTATTCTCAAGGGATCACCCTCCAATTTACCCAAAAGCCTACGAATCTCATCGAGCTTCTCTTCAAAACAACCATTTGCATTTGAAAGAGAACCATTTGAATGCACATTGTGGTTCATATCTTCAGTGGTTCCAACCATCTTGATCCAAATAAGTGAATGACACTACAAAAGCCCTAAGTTAAAGAGTATAAATGCTAACAAATCTTCAGTTCACTTCAATCTTATTGAAAACAATCATCCAACCAGCAGCCTTATAAGAACTACAAACCTCTAAAAAATCAACAGAACTGGATCATGTGGGTAGGTTCCAAATCCCAACTAAAACAAGTAACTCCCCCAAATCACATCAATGGAAAAGCTGAGGATCTAGAAAAGAAGAACCCAGCTTCTAGAATATCCCAAAGAGAAAAAAAATCCTAATTGGGTTTTACATAAGTTATATCTATCTACATGCAGTGCACAAAAATGTAGAAGAATATGAAATTGACAAGTTTGGTAATCTAATTTGGAGGTGAAGGACAAGGAGAAGCGGAACAAACAAAGTGTCGGCGGGTGGTTCAACGCGCTAACTTGAAATCTTGAGCTTCTGGTTTGTTTCCTCCATCAACAGCTAAAATCAAACGCATTTCTCGTGTCATTCAAGCTTTGGAAATGCGTCACATGCAGGAATTGAAATCCTGCACGCACAGTAAATGGGCAATTTGCAGTCTCTATCTTGCAAGAAAAAGAAGAAGGGAATCTCTCGCCAAGTCTATTTCTTGAGAGAATTTAGGGAGCTTTTAAACAAAATTTGGTCTTAAAAAATATCGAAAACAATGTAATAATTAATGAACATATAGATAATAAGTATTTCTTTTCTTAGGATTCACAACAATTAATATATCTCTGTCTCTTTAGTATTTAGCTAGTATAGACATCATAATATGAATACAGACATATTGACACGTCAGATTTTTAAAATTATATGACACGACACGATATATATTTATATATAAAAATAATTAAAAATTCATAAATTTGATGAAATTTTTGAAAATTACAATATATATTCATAATATATGTCATATGTGATATTATTTTCTATTATTTATCATGATAAAGTCATAAAAAATCAATTTTATCTTTACCAAAAAATAAATAAATAAATAAAAAATTAATTTTATATTCTGAAATTTATAAATATGTATCGTGTGAGTGTCATATAGCGGATATATATGTGTTTGACAAGACGACACACTATTAAAATGAAGTGTATATGCTTCACACGTCTTTAGTTTAACACCTTAAAATAATTTTTAGCAAAAGTTATCTTTTAGTATTCAAATCTTATATTGATTTTTAATATTATTTTTATTTATTGTTAAATTATTTTTAAAATTTTATATTTTAATTAATTTTAATAAATGAATTAATAAAAAAAATCACGTGATTTTTAAAATATAATATAAAATTTATTGGAAAAGATATAAACCTTAATTTAGATTAAAAACTACATAAATTTTTATTGCTAGTTCATATGATGGAGTTAGAACAAAAAAGATAAAATTGATAAAAAAATATTATCTTAATTATTTTAAACATATTTTCTTAAATTAAAAATTTTAAATGATTTTAAAATTTTTTTGAAAAAATCATGTTAAATTAGCACTGCACATGTAAGGTAGGTCAAGTGTATATACATTTCGAAATTTAACCCAATAAATGCAAGCCTAATTGAGATAAGTCAATTTAACAAATTTTAAACATCTTTAATTTTAATTTTATTTTATATCTTTTTAAATTTTAATATATATATATATATATCAATATAAAAAATATTTATATATGTTAATAAAATAAATTTATATTAATAATTTTTTCATCTTAATAAAATTTTCATATATATATATATAAATATTTTTTAAAAAATAGTTATACTTCGGAAGAGACATCTGGCTTATTCTGGCCCGTGATTAAAAAAAAAACGTCACTGGACAAAGCCCATTATAGTATACACCTCTGCATTAAACAAATCAGCTTTACTCCACAAAAAAAACAAAACAAAACAAATGAGCTTTCTTATTATACCGACCAAAAATAAAATTTTTTATTACACGGAGTTTAGGTAAGGTATGCATGTGAGCTAAAAACTTTTATAATTGTTTCTAAAAAACATGTTAAATATGTTAAAAAGAATTTTATATGAATCTCGAAATAAAAATAAAAAATTCTACGGTTGGCAGGTCTTTTTTTTTTTTTTAATTGCAAGAAAACAGGAAACTTAAGAAAAGAGATATATACCCACATGCAAGAGAGCTATTTAGGAGTATAGTATTATTTGAACAAATACTCAAGCCTAAACAAAAAAACAAATGTTTTGTTCCTGTTTTAAGTTAGAATATAATAGTATTGATAATATATTACTGAATTGTTGTAAGTTCCAATCTAATGAAATGAAAGTTAGGGTTACTTTTAATGGGTTCTTTTATTGTTCGATTGAAGTTATTGATAAATAAAGTTAAATCGAGCTTGAAATCAAATCCAAAAATAGTTGACTCATTTCATAAAGTTGGTTATATACTTATATCTTTCTCATTTCAAATATGAATGCGATGAAATTAAAGTTAAAAGTTACTTTTGACGAGTTCTTGCTCTGTTCAATTGGAATAATTAACAAACGAGGTCAAATAGTACACCAGGTTTAATCAAAATATCAATACAAACCTTTAGAGTAGTATATTTGACTTTGTTTAACAATAGTCCCAATTGACTAAAAAAAACTTATCAATAGTAACTTGTAATTCATATTTTATCTTATTCAAATTTAAAACAAGAAAGATATGATCAATTTCATGAAACGAGTGATCCACTTTCGAGCACGATTTCAAACCCAAATTAACATTGTTTGCCAACGACTTCAACGAGTCAAAAAAAGAACTCATCAATAGTCATTGAACTCCAATTTCGTCATATTTAAATATGAAACGGGGAATATATGACCAGATTTAGTAATTAAAAACTAAAATATAACTTTTAGAGAAAATTAAAGATCAAAACAAAATAATATATATTATCAATACTGTTATATTAAATATATAAATTGATACTTAAAAAATACATGAATTCTCAATTTTTAAAAATTTAATATCCTTAATTTTTAAAATTTATAAAATTAATTCATTTTGATTATTTTACGAAATTATATATTAACTCTTGTCATTTGGTCTCTTTGTGTTCATAGTTACGCCTGACTATCTGGCTTAAAATTGGAGTAATTTTAGTTTTAAGAGTTTTGAAAAATTAAAAATGGGTTTGTTGAAGGTTCTGATAAAATTATGACCACAATAGAGAACCCTCATTGCAGACTGCTTTTGAGTTATGCCTGATTATGTGACTCAGAATGGAATCGATTTAGCTTTAAGAGTATTAAAAATGGGATTATTGTAGGTTATAAGAGAATTATGAGAGCAATTCTCTGCTTATAGAACACGTCTGTCTTGGATGGTTGTTATGAAACTTTTGATTTATGCTGCTTTTTCTGTTACAAGGAAATAATTCCATTGCAACCTGCTTTGAGTTATTTCTGGTCTGTTCTCTTCACTTCAAAATTTCCTCAAGGGGTGCTCCTTTTGTTTTCACTGTCATATATGATATATTGGACAAAGAGTGTTTTTGGAGCTTAAATGGTTAAGTTATTTTCCTGTTTTAGATATTTTGGCATGTCTGGTGAGGACATGGATCCTCTGCATTATTATTTTGGTGCATTTTGGTGCAGTTTTGAGAGAGGAAGAGAGAGTTAGAGAGAGAAAAAAATCAGTGGGACCCACACATCACCACACTTCTCTCTCTAACTCTTCCATTCTCTCTCTAAACTGCAGGAACTTCACACTTTAGAGGATCCAATCTGGTCTGGTGATTGGTCCTTCTCAACACTGTTGCCATTTTCCTTTTTCATTGTTTGATTGATTTCCCGTCAATTATTAATTTATTAGTATCTATCTTTTTTTTTTTTCTTACTTAGTACAATTGTAAGTTTGTAACTGATAGTTGACTCATGGCTCATTTGTTCTTCAGAAAGTATGTTGCACTTGCACGGGTACGGGGTATGGTTAATTTTGAAAATTATGGGGTACTGGTACGGCAACATTTATTTAAATATAAAGCTATAAAATATAAATTTATATAATTTTTCTTATAAAAGTATGAATGTTTTTTTTATTAATCTAAAGAAAATGAAGTTTTAATATAACAAAAATAAAATTAGATAGAAACACTATAATATTTTACAAAAGAAGTATAAAATTTATATTTTATAAAATATTTTAAAAGTACCCAATAGTATTCACAGAATACAGGTACGACACTATTTTTTAAAGTACCCGTGCTTCATAGTGATAGAAACACATGACCAAGTTTCCTGCATTCTGATAGGCTTAGGAACAGAGGGCAACTTTCAATAGAATTGTGTTTTCTGTGACTGAAATGTTATTTTCAAGGGGGTTTCATTGTTCAAAATCATATATCAAGTTTGTTTCCACATGTCTATGACCCGAGGATGGATGACCACGAAGAGTGTGTATACAATAGGAGCAAACAATGTAATTCAAAGATTCAATCTCATGTACACTAGAGTTGTAAAATCCCTGATAGCTTTTGCTGTATTAGTCTTGGCCATAAGCTCATAAGTTCTATTGCACAATAGATACAAAAGAAAGATTTGTTAGCACCTTATGGTGTTTCATTCTTAATGATTTTATGTTCATTTTATCTAAGCATGCTTCAGCATGATTTTACTTTACAAGTTAGTTAACCGTTTTTTATTGCAAGTTAGCTTATGAAAAATTTCCAATTACTTTTACATCAGCTGATTATTTCTGAAGAGCTCTTTTGAGCAATGATAAAGAATAGACTAAGAGGGCTGAAAATCTGTTTCGTTTGGTTCAGTAGTTACATAGAATTTCTTTCCTTAATTCCTTCTGCTTTTTAACAGTAAGATTGAATGGCGTTCCTCCTGAATAAGTATGCACCTGAGTGTTGGCAATGATATTCTTTTCTAGGGAAAATTTTTCCATTTATTATGTATATAGATGTTTCCTTGTCGGAAAAATGTCAATTACCTGGTCTTTCATTTTACTATCGTGGTTCTTTGCATACCCTTATTTGTTGAAATTACTAGTAAGTAGTAATCATGCTAGACTATGAGTCCATACTTTATTGAAAGTTAAATCTTTAATGTGCTTCAGGTATCATATGTCATTGAAGTAAAAGTTCCTTTCTTTTCATTCAATTTATTGTTGGCTTGTTCCCCATTACATTTCCAGCTTATTTGTGAAGACTTCAGGTTTACTCAATTGGTAACTGAGTACCATTTCTGATCAATCAATTGTGAATATCAATGTAAAATAAATCAACTATCCTCCTCAAAAGAGGAATATTTCCTTAAAATATCTGGTGGTTGGTGTAATTGGAATTTTAATCTTGTTCATTAAGTATAGAATTTGTATCTATACTTTGAACATAAATCGATGATTCTTGCGTTTTTACTTTCATTATTGTGCCACGGTACATTTAGATTGGCTTTTATTTATTTTAAAATTTCATAGTCGAGTTTTTTTTTTATCAAATGAAGTTTCATATTGACACTTATCTGTTGATCGTGATACAAAACTTTATAGTTTGGACCAGTTCAATATTCACTTCTCAGCATTAGTCTGTGTGAATTCCATTGACCATTAGAATCTTCTGTGTCTTCTAGTGCAGCAATATACTTCCCGGGGCCATTTTGAGGACAGTAATAACAGTATATGATGCGTTTAATATTGACATGAGTAATTATTATTGCAGTCTCTGTTTATCCACAACTAAAAGAGAACTAGATAAGGTGCTTTTGACTGAAGATGGATTCAGTGCAGGATTTTGCAATAGCTTGTGATATTGTCAACAGCAAAGCTACACAATAATTATCAATATATTTACGGAAGAAAAATACTTTCTGTATAAGATAAATGCAACATATTCAAGCATCATATATTTGCAAAAGAATCTAATGGGTGGAAACTGCTTATTAGCATCCTTGGTCTAGTTTTACTATCATGTTGACGATGGTTCATACTTCATACTATTGGCTTGTATTCCATTTATCTCTATTCTTCAACTTTGTTCTCATGCATGTCCTATCTATGGTTGTTGGGTACCTTTTACAGAATATTTTCTCAAGCAAAGGTCCTTAGTATTTGATAGAGACCCAAGTGACCTTAGGGAACCCTTCCTCGAAAGCTAGTTGTTGAAGAGGGAGAACCAAGACACTTAAGTACTCCACCGACCATTCCATTTTACTCGATGTGGGATTCAGGTATCCCCATACTACCCAAGTCCCTCTCAGTATTCTATTAGAGTAAATCAATATTTTTTGTCCTTAGATTATATGGCGCTGTCATTTTAGTCCTTGACTTTTGAAATGCCGATTTAATCTACCAAAATTCATGACTCATCACAAATCATTCCTTCCATGAACACCTTTCCACTATACAATTCAGTTCTTGGAGGAATTGAATTGCAGCAAGTTATGAATTTTTGCGGACTAAATCATTTTAAAAGTTCAAGGACTAAACTAACAACGCTCATAAAATTCAGGAACTAAATTGATAGTTTACTCTATTCTATTATAAGGTTGTTTATTATTTGGTAGCTATAGTCATCTAGGTGGACTTCTTTGCTGAGTGGCTTCAACTTCAACATCAAATCTTCTGAACCATGCTTTCTAGTATAACCTATGTCGAAATTTGGTACTTTATTTTGTTACTGGTAACTAGAGTAACTTGTGTGTGGCTAATTATAGAGTGGTTTCAAAACCAGAATCAAGAAATGATTCGTCTGAACCAATGCATTCTGGAGTAGTGGAGATGGTTAAATGTGAAGCAACCTGCAGTTAGTGATGTGTAATTAGTGATTAATGATCCTGAACCTACTGAGTACGTTCTGACACATTGTAGCAAGAATCTTTGAACAGTAATATGCTGCACCTTTTTTCAGTTATCCTTTTTATAGATTTTGTCTTTTAGGTAACGTGGAATAAATAAAGTTGAATAACAAAAGAAGGAAAAGGTATGCCCCTCTGAAAGTAGTTGAAGGGAAGAAATTGATTTTTCTTTTTCTTTTTTGAAATATTGGTTGATTCCCAGGAATGTTAACGTGTACATCTTGACAACTAAGAAACAAATTAGATTTTCACAGTTTAAATTGTTGGCCTATTATTTCTCTTGACAAAGCAAAACCATGGATAGGCTTCAAATTATGATGATGCATCAGTATTATCTGTGTTCTTAATTTCGCGTAAATAAGAACATGTACACATGATGTAGTTGTGTCTATTTTGACGAACTAAACTTAACTTTAGCGCATGAATTATGGACATAACATCAGGGTGAAAAAGAAGAGTTTTTTTGTTACTACCTCTTTTATATGTTTGATCAGAGTAGGGAAAGAAATTTTTTTGTGTATATTGAATAATTTACCCATGCTACAATAGTTGTAATTCCCTATTTTATCTGTTCATCCATTTATGCTACAGACTTGCCTCAGTGATGTGGGAGGCAGCTTGATATAATTTTTTTTTTTTGTTTTAACATACTGTCTCAGAACTGCATTATGTATTCACCACCTTTCCGAGTCATGTCCATCTTAATTTTATTTTCCATCATATCCAAAGAGCAATGTCCATTAGTCAAAGTTTAATAAAGTCTTATCCGTTTTTGGTTCAATTGTAGTCTATAACGTAAAGCAGCTTTCTTTTGTGATGCATGTCCTTATCTTGATGTAGTTTCTGGCAATTTTGTTCTTAAAACTGGCTAAATCAGATAATATAATGCAAGAGATTTGGTTACAAAATTGATATGTACATCATTCCTAGTGCCTAAAGATATTTTTTTAATCTGTCTAAACTCTAAAGCATTCTATTCCCTTTTGTTGACCAGATCTCAACCAGAACCTGCTTCCTTGGTGCTACCAGATCTCAACGTATGCCACATGGGCCTCTTCTTTTATGAGATACTTATTGGCTTTTGAAATATACGTTGGCCAGGAGCAAGTATTGCCAATGGGTCATAAACAGATTTTCTCTGCTGAAAAGCCTCCCAATGAGGACCAAAGTGGGCCCTCCATTCTTCCTGTGTAGTGTAGTGGGGGAGATATTGCTTTACCCCAAGATGGGCTCTTTCACAGTATTCTAAAATTCTTTTATTTAGAGTTAAAATATGTTCGAGGCCATCAGGTCCATTGGAAGAAGGAACTGCAGAGTTCAGAAATGCCACTAAATAGAAAATATCTTCATCTGGAATAACAACAGATGTTCTGTTATCCCACCTGTAAACAACAACATTATATTTTAATCACATATTGAAGGAGAAAGCCATGGCAGAGATAACTTGAATGTTTTAGAAATCATTACTTGGATTTATTTACTGGGTAGATAAGAATTGGACCATTGCTTGTTTCTGTTAATATATTCCCAAAGATGCCTTCTGCAAAATTGTGTATCTTGCTTTTGGGTATGAAAAGATTGAGCCATGGGTGTGGAACGTCCCACAAGCCTTTTGACCGCAATTTGACCTCAGAGATATGAACTCTGTCTAAGAAATCAACATATGTGACTTCTGTTAGAAAAAGTGTTGATGGGATATAGTCTAAGTGAGACAAATTTTTTTCGACTTCCTGCATACAAAAGAAACATAGTAAGCGACAGTTGGTTTAGATTCTTCTTTTTATTTTATTTAATGACAACTTGAATTATTGATTTATTTGTGCCTCTTTTTTTTTTTTTTCATAATATAAATCTTTAGGTTGACCTGATGCTTTCCTCACCTTATTTACTACATCAGAATCTTCTTGGTTGAAGTATTTGGCCAATTCTAGGCAGAAGAGAATTCGTCCATCTGACTTGAACTCACTAGCTTGAACTGGGTCTTGTGGTTTGAAGGATGATCTCCAGTTATTTAGCAGACCAGTCCTGTTAATTATCACAAATCCTTCAATGTAATCAAATGTGCTTTCTGCAAATATCAACTTTTCTTGGTCTCTTGTGAATGCTGCAAAATCCGCATATAGTAATCTAATCCATTTCACCTGTTCAAAATAGAAACTTTCTTTGTTGACAACTAGTACTTTTGAAAGACAATAAAATCCAAAGACCTTTATTTATTTATTTCTGGGAATTGTAACTGATGCTTTAATTTACCTTGGCAGGTGCTGGTTCCAGAACTATTCTTGCTTGAGTTATAATGCCAAACTGACCAAGCCCTCCAAGTACACTGTGAAAGAGATCACCATTCTGCTCCTTAGAACAGTTTACCACCTCCCCTTTTCCTGCAATCATTCATTGATCATCGTCTAATCATCAAACAGAATGCATTATTAATACAGAGGAGACAAAATTGAAGTTGCTTCAAATGAGAACATTATGTTTTTCTTGTGTGTCTCTTGACCTTGGTCTCACCTGCTTTTTTATTTTTTTGTTTTCTCACTAAGTTATTAACTAACCTGTTACAATCTCCAGCTGTTGAACATTACTTATTTGGGGACCATGGCGAAATGCTTGGCCGCTGATCCCGGCGTTGGACAGGGTGCCACCAACTGTGAGATGCAGGTAGTCTGTCCATGATCTTGGTGCTAATCCATATCTTAGACTCTCATGCAGGATGTTTATCCACAGCTCGCCGCCTGATACATCTATGTATGGTGAATTTCCTGTATATACCTGCATTTTAGGGACCTTGAGTGATTCCATGTTAATCACAACTCCTCCATGAGCTTGTGCTTGGCCATGGAGTGAGTGACCATGGCCTCTGGCTGCAAGCGTAAGCTGCGACCGAGGACCCATCTGCCATACATGTTTGATGATGGCTGCAATATCAGATACTGATTTTGGATGCAGCACAGCCATGGGATAGTGTTGGTATCTATTGCCAAAGTCTCTGGCTGCATGGCTAACTTCATCAAAATTGAAATGCCCTTCAAGGGGAAGTGTTTTCAATGAAGAAGGGATGCTGGAAACACAAAAGTTAAGTCGAATTGTTATGCAACTGAGGAACAAGACCATGAAGCCTTTAAGGAACATAATATTGTGTTTCCTAATGATACCAAGTGGTGGGTATCTCATTTTCCTGTTGATAGATATGAGGTTTTTTGAAGGCAGGAGAAGTTGAATCAAAAGCAAAAGGGAAGAAGTGGTAGAGAGAGCGAAGAAATTGAAGGGGTTGGGTCAGAATTTAAACAAGTTTTTTTTTTTTTGTGGGTGGCTGAGTCAACCCATTATCATCAAATCCGTATGGAAAACTGCCTACTTGGGAGGAAGGAAGGGTCTTAAGGATTTTTCTTTTTCGTTAATTATTCCCTTTCTGGGGATTGTTTAAAAGAGTATCGGAAGCCATGATGCATAATCCAAGTTGAAGCGGAAAAGTGACAACAAAGAGAGATCTCACAAAATCTTAGCACTTTTTCCAAACAGTTGATACCACAAATCCCATCTTTCCATCAAAGACAGACATGTTTCAGAGTTAAGGATGCTTTATTTCCCAATTTAGAAAAAGGTCCATGTATTTTTTCTGTCTTTTGATACTTGTTTGTCTACCTTACACGTATGTTTAGGAGGAGGTGGTGCTTAAGGAATCCATAGCTGTCAGAAGGTAAACATCGCGTATCCTGCTTTAAGATTGGATGAGAAAGACTATAGTATAGGGTTATTGGGGAGGGAGAGAGATGAATAACCTGGTGGGGTATGTGATGGTCCATCAGGCACGTGAAGTCTTTGTTCATGTTGGCCATGTAGGGACCTCTCTTTTGGGGCTACTCTTCAAGGCCAAGAAAAAAGAACCAGAGATGTCAATAGTGATGGGAGGGTGAAAACCAACATGAGATATAAAAATACTATGATATAACAAAATATGTGGAAACCGATCCTCTAAAACAAGTGAGGGGAGAAGGGTACTATTCTTTTGAAAAGTAAATGAATATTGGTGGCTTCATAGGTTTTGTTGCTCTACCACACTATGTTTATTGTTTCAAATCCTTAGTTTCTAAGATATTGGACGAGATTTGAGTGATTCTCTTGTATATACTTTCTTCTTTCCATAGGATGGTGGTAGTAAAATATACTCTAGTACAAGTATGCCTTTTTCCCTTTTTCATAGCAACTTGTGCATAGGAACCAATGAGAAATTTGCAACAGCTTCATCATAATAGAGGAGTATCTTACCTAGCTCCCTTTTCCTTTATCGTGGACAAATCAATTACCAATGTGGCTAAATCAATTTGTCTTTTCATTTTGAATTGTTGATGGGTTCCATGTGATCTTGGAGAACCTCTCGTTTTCTGCAAAAACTTGGAAATATTCTTCATCTATAGGTATTAGCTTTAAGGCTATAGCATCTATGTCTATATTCTGAGAGAAAAATAAAAAACATACATTGGCACAATATATTATAATTATCAATTTGTGTTTTTTGTTTTCTTTTCTTTCTTCATCTTCTTTTCTCTCCTAAATAAGTTAGGTTATTGTTCCCATCTAGTCATTTGAAGTGAACATCTGTGGAGGATATTATGTTTCCCGAGTATGGATTCCATATAGTGACTGATAAGAATTTTTTTCCTG
Source organism: Chamaecrista fasciculata (assembly GCA_003254925.1). NCBI lineage: Eukaryota > Viridiplantae > Streptophyta > Magnoliopsida > Fabales > Fabaceae > Chamaecrista > Chamaecrista fasciculata. Next base: position 61,855 of record QANZ01037024.1, on the reverse strand, counting down.
GGAAATTTATAAAAATAAAATTATATAACTACTATAATTTAATTTTTCTTTATATAGCCATAAGACATTTCTCACCTATTTATTTTATGACTGAAACAAGGTATAATCTTTATTCAAGTTGGGTGATACTATAACAAAGATAAATATCTTTTAATAAGAGTATTTTCAACAAGACTCAAACTTGACTTTGTTTATGAAGAATATTGGAGTAACTACTTGTTGCAACTATTACTCAAATGTTAATATTAAAAGAAATTGGAAGCTCAATTTGTAAATTATGATCAGGTTTATGCTAAACCAAACCTAAAGTCAAGTAAGGTCCTCACTTTTTCTTTGGTAGTGTCAGCCTTTGTTATATAGGCTATATTATAACCTATATTAATTAAAATACTCAAAAGAATAAGGAGGTTTTCACCACCTTGTGTGGCTTATTGCTATTTGACGGCTTCTTTTCTGTTTATTACAAGCAAACACAGAATCTACAAAAAAAAAAAAAGGAGTCTTTGGTAGTGAAAATGACATAATCATTATAACAAGACTAAACCATATGATGTGTAATTAGAATTTGAGATTTCAATAATTGCTCCCCACACATTAATATTGGGTATAGTGGTGTGAAAATGTGTAATTAGTCTTCTCTTTTGTGGTGAAAAACCTAATCCTTAATTATTATGGCCTTGCTTTCAAGGGACCAAATATTGCTAATGCTAGACATGTATAGTAATACCCACATTACAAGGCCTCTAGTGATTAACACTAAAATATAATTAAACATATCAAAACAACATTCAAGTACAACTTTCTTTTTCCTTCAAATTTTCAAATTTCAATCCCTTTTCTTTATATATTATACTATAACACATGACAAAAAAATTGTAGGCTGAATTATTAAAAAAAAACTAGCATATTATCTTTTTTAAAGAACAATTAAGGGTAATAAATACTAAAATGTTTCACATAAATTTTGCTAAAAAAAAAGAAGAAAAATTATCATGTTTGATAATTTTTAGAGGTGTGGCGTGGCCAAGAGAGAATCATCTTGAACCTTTCCATGGTCATATATAATCTTGTTAAATCACTTAATTATAATAAAATATGACACAAAATGCCAGATCAGCATCTACTTGAGTATCTGATTGGCTATCGGAGATATTGCAGACATATTATAACATGACAAAACCAAAATTTGACACATGTCCTTTAAGCTATAGAAGAGTATAGTGATGGAAAATTAAGTCATGAAGGCTCATAATTAATTAAGATGGCATGGGGATTAAAGAATTCTATTGAGAAGGTTTAGTAGGGCACAAAGTTGATTTAGGATGCTCAAAACCCATGAGATTATATAAAATAATTATTCTTATCATGTCTCCTATCCCACTTTTATTCCACTTTAATCAATGTCTCCTTGTCTCATCTCAACCATATATATAAATGTATATACGTGAGATTAAAAACTCAAGTTGCTTAATCCTTTTCTTACCTTTTTTTTTTAAGTTTCCAGCTATTTTCATTAGTATAATTATCACCCATAATTAAGATTAATTGAAATTCTGGCAAAAAAAAAAGATTAATCGAAATAATATGATTTTTTATACCAAAAAGAAAAAAAAAACAATATGATTAATTGTATTTGTATATTTCATTGTTATTATTCTAACCTAAAATAGAGAAAACAAAAACTAAACCCCAAGTTAATTTAATTTATTGTAGTACAATCTTTCTTGAACGTCCATTATTAATAAGTTATAGGTAAAAGTGTAAATTTGGTCTTATATCTTTTGCTTAATTTCCAATTTTGTCCTATGTCTTTTTTTGTTGCACTTTTGGTCCTATATCTTTGGGTCAGTTCTCAATTTAGTCCCTTTATTTTTTTTGCAGAATTGGTCTCATATCTTTGCAAAAGGATCAATTAACGATTGATCCTTTTGTAAAAATATGAGACCAATTCCGAAACTTAACCAAAAGATATGAGAACTTTTGCAAAGATGTGAGACAAAAAATGCAACAAAAAAGATACATGACCAAATTGAGAACTGGACAAAAGATATGAGACCAAGTTTATACTTTGGCATAAGTTATATGAAGAACAAAGAGAAGATAAGTTTTAATTAGGTCAAGATCTTCATAATGAAAAGTTGAAAACTTATACATTTATATATATATATATATATGTATATGCGCCAAAGGTTGGCCAAAGATATATATGTGTGTTAAAGAAGTTTTCTTCACTTGATTTTGCTGGAATGAATCTAGACGCATAAAAGGAATTTCTCCTATTAAAGGTTAATTCTACATTCTAGGAGGTGATTGTCTTATTAATCTAAATTTAAGAGTAGATCTACGTAGGGCTAGAATAGCTTTATTTAGAATTCATTCTTTGAGTAAAATCATTTCTTTTCAAAAAAATCTTTTTAAGTATTATATGTTGGGACTACAAGAGAAAATAAGAAAATAGTAGACAAGAAATAAAAAAATATTAGTAAAGACGGACTGCGTGGTATTTGGCCGAGGCACGGATATCTCGCTTTCTTTAAGGTAATTCACGCCCTCCACGGGTAGAAACTTTGTCTATAACCCCCCGGTGTAGTGGTACACGGACGCGTCACCCCCAGGATACAACGGCCAAATACTCGCCTTTTTGAGTCTACAACTTCTACACAAAGAAGTAGACAGGACTCTACTCCCACACTTTTTCTCTACCCAAGAGACACAAATATTTTACTCTCACTTTCACACTTAGTATATATTTTTTCCACAAAAACTCCAACACCCATACATATATATATATATTACAAACCAACACGCTAGTTCCTTTAAAAAATAACAGCCCGTTGGAAACTTGATAGCACATTATAACACAATAAATAAAAAGAAACCATTTGTATGCTATGAAAGCCAAATAAATGTGTATAATGACCATAAAGCAATAAAAAACCTAACGTGCTGAATTCTAAACAAAACCTAACGTGCACAGTTTCAAAACCCATGTTAAATGTAATTAAAGTTTCTTTTTAATTTTTATAATAATATACAATAATCCCCCACTTATTATTATAAATTACCTCACATTTGAATATTTAATTTGGGTAGAGATGGATTATTATGCATAATATAGATAGCTAATTTGCTTTGAATCTATATTTAGCAAAAATATATATCCTGATCCAGAGCCAATAGTGGTATTCGCCTTGAACTATGACTGCTTAGGGGAGACAAGATATATACCTTGCACATAATAATCCAAGTGCAATATATGAGCCCTCGCCTGCACATTAAACCGGCCTTTGTGCGATCCTGTTTCTTGAATGTGTTTTGAGAATATGCCCTATATATCCTCATAGAAGCGGCCCCACTTCCACATTCAAATAGGTGAATCTGTCTAGGGTGTTCCTGCAATTAAGACACCCCACTCTTAAGAGCTACAGAATTCATTAAGAGATTTTATAACCTCAACCTCNGCTTGCAACAAGATTAGCCTACATTGTATCTACTATGGACCACTCTCTGCCATGGATATAGGATAGACGACGTGGAGATGAGAAGAAGAGGAGAGAAAACGAAGCACCGGGCATGTTCCCCTCAACTCTAACTTAAGATACCATTTAATTACTTGATTGTTGGACAAACCATCCACGTGAGTGGCTTGGAAGAACTGGAAACTGATCTTGGATGATAGGAAATGTTGTATGCTTGAAGCATGCAACAAGATTCGCTTCCATTGTATTGACTCTGGACCACCATCCACTCTCTATCGTTGTGAATCACAACCACCCCCAAGCTCAATTCTCTTCTAGTGAAGATGTCTAAGGCATCAAGCTTTGAGATTGTGCTTGCACAAGTTCGAACTCCCTTTGATTGGCCATGGATATAGGGTAGGCGAGGTGGAGATGAGAAGAAGAGGAGAGACAACGAAGCAACGGGCATGTTTCCCTCAACTCTAACCTAAGATACCATTTAATTACTTGATTGTTGGACAAACCATGCACGTGAGTGGCTTGGAAGAACTGGAAACTGATCTTGGATGATAGGAAATGTTGTATGCTTGAGGCTTGCAACAAGATTAGCCTACATTGTATCTACTATGGACCACTCTCTGCCATGGATATAGGATAGACGACGTGGAGATGAGAAGAAGAGGAGAGAAAACGAAGCAGCGGGCATGTTCCCCTCAACTCTAACTTAAGATACCATTTAATTACTTGATTGTTGGACAAACCATCCACGTGAGTGGCTTGGAAGAACTGGAAACTGATCTTGGATGATAGGAAATGTTGTATGCTTGAAGCTTGCAACAAGATTCGCTTCCATTGTATTAACTATGGACACCCCTCCACTCTCTATCGTTGTGAATCACAACCACCCCCAAGCTCAATTCTCTTCTAGTGACGATGTCTGAGGCATCAAGGTTTCAGATTGTGCTTGCACAAGTTCGAACTGCCTTTGATTGGCCATGGATATAGGGTAGGTGGTGCGAACCCACAAGGGAAAATCCCACGAACCCACCACCAAGTTGAAATATACAACCCCAAGAAAGCTAAACAAAGGCCTAGATGATCACACTTGAACCCTTGAACTCGAACGAACAAAGACCCGAAGTGTTGGAAGACGCCACAAGGATGATCAAGCCTTGATAAGTCTATAAGTTCAATGAAGAACCCTAGAGAGAACACACTCTCACAAGTTGGATAAACCAAACTCACAATATTATAAAACTCAAATCTGAAATCTACAAAGTGTTAAGGGAGTATTTATACTCTAAGTGAAAAGCAACCCTAATGGGTCATGAAACACTAAACCCAACTAATAA
>QANZ01037024.1:37753-54818 GCA_003254925.1 Chamaecrista fasciculata | reverse complement strand
TTGTTTTATTTTTTAAAAAATTCAAATTATTTATATGACTTTTATAACATAAATTATCTATCATTTAAAAAATATAAGAACAATAATCATAATTCTTTTAATGATATAAATTCTAAAACATGAAAAGTGTAATCAAAACTACATAAAATTAAAAATAAAACAATGAAATTTAATCATCCTCGTCCTCGTTATCCTGCTGCTCCTGCCATTCCGGCGGCCATTGCGGCGGCCCATGCTCCGAGCAAGACCCCTGCACCACCCTCTGCCCACCCTCTAGCCAATGCCACTCCGGGCATATGTAGCAAGTTTTACTATTGGGTTGACGTTTTTTAGCTACAGCCTTACCTTTACCTTTGTGACCTCCCTGATCACCTTGATGTCTGTCATCTGCCTCTCCTGATAGCGACTGTGATAGTGGAAAGGGCTGCACCTGTCTCTCAATATGAGCATCACCGATACGTAGGGGAGTGTTCATAATAAACTCTCTCATAAAGCCCGGCTGAATAGTAGGGCCCGACTGAATAGTAGGACTCGTCATCGTCAAAGAATTTGGTGGCGGGGTATAAAAACCGCCCTGTGACAAATCTGGCATACCAAACATCGATGTCTGCTGCATACCAAACATCGGTGTCTGCTGCATATCAAACGCCGATGTCTGCTGCATATCAAACATCGATGTTTGCTGCATACCACCATACATCGGTGTCAAAGGTCCAGGTATGTGGGATGATGAAAGACCATGCATATGGGATGTCGAATGAGTAGGCACATGTGTCGATGGAGCAGGAGTAGGCACGTGTGTCGATGGACCGGGAGTAGGCACGTGTGTCGATGGAAGTGATGAAGGACCATGGCCAGGCATGTGATGTGATGAAGGACCAGCAAAACTTGAAAAGGAATGCCGAGATGACTCCTCTGGCTCCTCTGGCTCCTGAGGTGCATTGGATGGTTGACAGAAGGAGTGTCTCGGTGGCTGCTGGTGCCTCGGTGGTTGCTGTGACTCGATTTCAGCGTGATTTAAAAAAAAAATTATTTTTTTATCAGCCGGTGCCACGTGGCACCGGCTGATTGGTTGGCCGGGTCTGAATTTGACTTGGGCCAACGCGTATCCCATATAGGGAAATACCAAAAAAAAAAAAGTCGATCCCAATACATATATATTTTTTTTGTATCATTAAAATAAAAAAATCGCTTCCTCGCTTCTAGTTGTCAAGTTAGAAGAGGTTAATTACCTAATACCTATACTAGTGTGAAGGCCCCACTTGAGATTAATGAGAACATATTAGAAGGTATTGGAAGAAGAAAGAAAAATTAATAAGATTTAATCAATGATAAGTGTTTAAATGATAGTTTAGATCATTAATTACACCTATATATCTTAAGTTGAAAATCTATATGGAAAAGTATCCTAAACATGTGGATTTCTATTTCTTTTCCACACATAATATATCTACAAATTGAGTAAACTAATATTTCAATTTTTAAATTATATATTCACTATCATTTTAGTCCCTGATTTATTAAAATATTTAATTTAGTTTTTAAAAATTCATGATGCATTACAAATTACTTTCTCCACAAATATCATATCAATGTATAACTTAGACAAATTAAATTAGGTTAAGAGTTCATTTTGGTCCTAAATGTATGCTCTAATGTTTATTTTGGTCCTTTATGTTTCAAAATGTTCAAATTGGTCCTAAATGTTAGCAAAATATTTTATTTTGATCCCAAATTATTGAATTTTGTTATATTTTTCTCGTTTTTCATTTCAAGGTCAAAGGATTTATGTTAAAAGTAACTCATAGCTCTGAATTTGTCGCATTCGAGCTTGAAATGAGAGATATATGATCAATTTTGCTTGTTTGATCATAAAACGAGCGGTCTACTTCAAGACCGATTTGACCTTGTTTGATTTGTCGACGACCCAAACTGGATAGAGAAAGTACTATTTGAGAACAATACGTAGCTCTGAATGTGTCACATTCGAATTTGAAACGAGAGAAATGTGATAATATTCAATAGTTTTGGGACCAAAATGAAAAAGCTTGCCAACAGTTAGGACCAATTTGAACATTTTGAAACATAAAGGACAAAAATGAACATAAAGGCATACTTTTAATTAGGACCAAAATGACCCTTTAACCAATAAATTGTAATGAGTCATGAATTTTTAGTAACTAAATCAATCATTTTAAAAATATAAAGACTAAAATAACAGAGTACCTAAGAGCTAAATTGATAGTTTAGTATAAACTAACATTTAAGTCATTAAAAGATTATCGAGTTGACAACTTGGTCCCTAAAAGATTGAAATATACAATTTAGTCTATGAAAGATTTAAACAATATTTTACATTCTTTAGTCCTTGAAAGAGTAAAACGATACATTATTTAAGTCATAATAAAAAAATTAATAATAAGTATACCATTTTGATCTTTTATAGACTAAACTTTACATTTTAATCTTTCGGTGACCAAATTATTAGTTTGCTTTTTTACTATATATGTATATAGGTTAAAGGGTCATTTTGGTCCTAAATGTATGCACTAATGTTCATTTTGGTATATTATGTTTCAAAATATTCAAATTGGTCCTAAATGGTTGCAAAATGTTTCATTTTGGTCCAAAACTATTGAATATGGCCCATTTCAAGTTCAAACATGACGATTTTAGAGCTACGTATTGTTCTCAAATAGTACTTTCTCTATTCAGTTGGGGCCATCAACAAACGAGGTCAAATTGGTTCTAAAAGTAGACAGCTCATTTCATGGTCAAACATGTAAAATTGATCATATCTTTCTCGTTTCAAATTCGAATGCGACAAATTCAGAGTTATGAGTTCCTCTTAATAAGTCCTTTGAACTTGAGATAAGAGACGGGGAAAATGTGACGGGGAAAATGTGACCAAATACAATAGTTTGGGACCAAAATGAAACATTTTACCAATATTTAAGACTAAATTGAAACAATTTGTCACCATTTAGGACCAATTTAAACATTTTGAAACATAATGGACCAAAATGAATATTAGGGCATATATTTAGGACCAAAATGACCTTTATATATGAAAACTACAAAGCTGGATTCGCATAAATCTAACCTTGAGTTCACAGTGAAGTACAGTCTCCAGGGGCTTGAGGTTGTCGGATCCTGCAAACGAGAATGCACAGGGGGTTCCCTGTGATTCTTCTCCGATGCTTAAGTCAAATAGTTGATCAAGTGAGGAGAATAATATTTTTCTGGAGTAAGAATGGTTACCTCTGAATGTGTGTGATCAGCTTGTATTTATCCACGTCCCTTTTGCCCTACGTGGGTACGAGGTAGAAAAGGAACGTTGGGGGTGTTTTCGGGAATGCACGGTGAGTAGGTGATTGTGTCTTGTTGATCTGACTCGACAGCTGTCACTGTTGAGTCGTAGTGGGGTGCCTAACCTTCCTTTTTTGGGAGTCAGTGATAGCCAAGAGTGCTTTTCACCATATCCCTAGGTACGGAGGGTGGTTTGGGTATTTTGCGTGTGCGTTTTTGCCCAAAAGTACGTTGTGACTGGTGCAGCCTTACCTGGTCACGTGGTCTCAAAGGATCTTTGCATTAAATGCCAATATCTTGGCATTTATTGCTTGAGTGGGAGGGGACCCTGCCGGTTTACTTTTGACGTCGGGTCTCCCTTGTCCTTCGTATGTAATTTGAAGGATGTATATCAATAAATAAATATATATATATATATATATCTTATATTATATGGCTCGACCCCTTTCTGGTCGTCCATATTTAAAACTATAGTCTATGAATTAAAAATAAGAGAAAAGTTACTATTTGGTCTCTCTTTCTTTACTAAGTTAACAATTTAGTCCCTTATTTATTTTACATACATATCTGCGGGCACGCAAAGCCCCTAGTATATTGATATTGATTTTAGTGCCTCGAATACCCATTGACACACATATACTATAAATGTTTTAAAAAGAATAAATATTATTTTCAAGTAAAGTTTTTAAAGAAAGTATATAAGTACTTATTATAAGAAATAATCTATTCTAACTATGACCTTTTTTCCCCTAACTTTAATGTTGTGTTATCTTTAACTTTCGACTTTCGAGTGTACGTCTTCTTTTGATATCCTCGTTGCATCAAAATATGTATATCCTNATAATTGATAACATTAATATAATTAAGATCGAAACCTTCTATTTTAAGAATATAGCCAATTTAATAAAAACATAATTTATTATATTATCTATTATATTTATTAGAAATTTATTTAAATGATATTTATTTTTCAAGAAAATTATAAGTTTAATTAATTTTATGACAATATAATACTTACGCCATCAATATATTCTCTTTATATATAAGTCATGGGTATATATAAAAGTATTTTGAAAAAAAAATAGTATTATGGTCATATTATAATTTACACTATTTAATATAAAATTTGTCATATTTACAACAAAAAAAAAAATCAACAGATTTTTTTCCACAAAGATGGTTTAACATGGATGATATTTTTCAAATTATTAAATGATTGATAACATATAAATATTTCTAAATTTAATCATCTACTTCTTACTTGGCAGCCACCAAATGAGTATACGTAGGTCTTCATCACCCATAATTATTGTCTTGATATTTATTTTAGTTATAATGAATCTCCAAAATACAAATCAATCTATCTCTGATTTTTGACAAACTAATCTATCAATTCAACTTCTGGTCCATTGATTTTTTTTTTTCAATTCAAATACTTACTTGAGTAGTTGTAAGCCTCAAATGTCATTTTCTATAATAATTGGAGAGTATACATATTGACCAAGTAATTTTTTTTTTTGACAAAGAGCAAGGCCTACTTAACAAACTACCAAATTACCAACAGTAAAAATAGAACTAGTAAGATAATCAGAAAGATCTATATTATGAGGTTGCTCCTGAAGGTGGATTTGGTGGAGGCTGCAGAGCCGATCAATGTCTTCGACCAAGGTTCCCAAGGAGGATGTCTTTAGCCCAGTAAGCCTTTTTTGCAATGCTAGATTGATTCCTTTGGGAATGAAGTGCGAGGCCCCCGATAAGTAAAGCCGGATTCCTATAAGCACACATTCAGGGATAGAGCTTCCAACGTCTCCTCTGTGATGGAAAATTAGTTGAGCATTGTTGTTAGAGTAGAAAAAAATTCCCATCTTAGTGACCCTAGGGTTTCTTTCCTTCCTCCAACAGACAAGCAAACTTTCCGTGTGAAGGTTCCTGTAGCTTTGGTCTGAACGATTCCTGCCTGTAAAACTTGTCTTACCTATTATTTTTGGAGCAGTACAATCCCATACGTCCGGGTGAACTAAGTGATTCCATCTACTGATGATGGACGAGGGGGTGGCTTCCACATGTTGGAACAGAGCCTCATTCCTGGTTGTATAGATTGCCCATAACAAAGAAAGAATTTTGACAAAGTCCTCCACAGAGAAGTTATAATTGTTGATGGAAGAAAACAGGTTCACCAGCCATCTAATGATCCCAATAGAGGTTGCGTGACCGCTGTGGATACCGAGTGACGAGCCAAACCAAGCACACCTGCTGATTGGGCAATTAAGGAAAAGGTGATCTGCATTTTCAATTTCGTCACAACCAAACGCGCATTTACCATCGATACGGAAGTGTTTCTTGATTAACTCAAGCCCCAGTGGCAGAGCATTGTTGATGCATTTCCACCCAAAAAGAAGAATCTTCGGAGGGCAAGGTAATTTCCAAAAACGGATCCAATCCAGATTAGAGGTACAGGTGGTATTGAGAAGATGTTGGTAGTCTTCTTTGACACTGAATTCTCCCTGGTTTGAAATACTCCAAATGATTTTGTCCTTGGCCCCGGTCTTGGATAGAGGGGTTTTAAGAATGGTAGCCGCCTTAGGTTCATGATAAAATTGTCTAACCCTATCCACATCCCACTCCCCATTGTCATTTATTAGTTGGCTAACAAGGGTTCTAGAATTCGGAACCACATCGGGATCAATCCACATCGAGCTCCCAACCACAATACTATTCCCCGTGCCGATTCTCCATCTGCACTGCGTAATCATTCTGTTAATCTTGTCACATATTGGTCTTGCAAGGCTCGAGGATTGGGAATTGCACACAAATTTGAAATTCTCTTCATCCTTGCAGTATTTGGAAAAGAAAATTTTCGAGAGTAGGCTCTCTCGCTTAGTAAGGATGCGCCAAGCCTGCCTACCAATAAGGGCATCATTCATTTCTGCCATTTTACGAATGCCCAATCCCCCCTGCATTTTGGAAGTACAAATGAAATCCCATTTCTTCATATGGGGGGAAGATTTACCATGATTATTTCCCCAGAAGAAGTTGCTGAGGATCATGTCACATTTATGGGCTTCTTGCTTCGTCAGCTTAAAATAAGACAGGTGGTAAAGTGGTAGAGATGAGAGGACAGACTTAATTAAAACAACCCTGGCAGATTGGGAGAGAAGTTTTGCATGCCAACCTTTGAGTCTGCTCGTGAGATTTTCCAAGATCGTGTCAAAGATTCTCCTGCTTCTGGGCGCTTCGTCCACATGGCTCCCCAGATATTTATGGAAACTGTCCACCTTAACAAACTTGCAGGCTTTGGCCATGAGCTTTTTAAGCCTATTAGGAGTATTAGGACTAAAAGTGATCTCAGACTTTGTAGGATTAATCTGAAGCCCCGAGACCTTTCCAAAATTCTCAAAAATATCTTTAAATTCCCCAATTGAGCAAAGCTCAGCTTTGAAGAAAAGGAGGATGTCATCAGCATAAATCAAGTGATTGATAGCCGGTGCAGTTCTGGACACTTTGATACCTTTAATCTTGCCGGATTCCTGCTTCTTCATAAGAGTTGCAGACAGGACATTCATGCAGAGAATAAACAGATATGGGGATATAGGATCGCCTTGACGGAGTCCCGCTCTAGGCTTGAAACTCTCAGTAAGATCTCCATTTACCGCGATTCTGGTTGTTACTGTAGTGACACACTCCATAATCAATTTAACCCAGTGCGGGGGAAACTTCATCTCGATCAGAACATCCTGCAAGAAATTCCAGGAAATTTTGTCGTAGGCCTTCTGGAGATCAATTTTAACACTGGTCCAGAAAGTTTTTCCTTTCTTATGTCTCCGTAAGTACCTCAAAACTTCATGAGCGACCAGAACATTGTCAGTTATAGATCGTCCTTTAGCAAAGGCGTTCTGATAAGGAGTGATCAGGTCTCCTAGGAAATTTTGAAGTCTGTTGGTAAGCACCTTTGAGATAGTTTTATATGCCACGTTGCATAAACTGATTGGCCTGAAGTCCTTGCAACTCTGCTGATTATCACCCTTTGGTATGAGGACGACAGTTGTTTTGTTTAACTCCTTTAATAAGTGCCCGGAATGGAAAAAGGAACTAACCATTCTTATCAGGTCCTCTCCAACTGTTGGCCAAAAGTGTTGATAGAAAATAGCAGGGAGTCCATCCGGCCCTGGGGCCTTGTAACCGTCCATTTGGAAGATTGCATTCTCGATCTCAATTCTAGTAATAGGGTTGTTAAGAAAAGAGATGTGTTCCTCCGTTAAAGTAGGAATACCCGACTCCCTGATAATTTTCCTGTTGAGATCGCTGTCCGCTTGAATATTGTTAGAGAAGAGGCTACAAAAGTATGATCGGGAAAGATCAAGGATCTCCTTGTGTTCATGAACCCAAGCCCCAGTTTCATCTTTTAGAGCTACTATACGGGATTTGTTTCTCCTTTGGTTAACAATGCTATGGAAGTACTTTGTATTACGGTCACCATTGACGAGCCACATCTGCTTTGCACGTTGTGCCCAGAAAAGTTGTTCACAATTTAAAAGGAATTCTAAACGCTTCCTAGTCCAAGTTTCCTCAAATTGAGTGTTCGGGTTCATGTTATCCTGGTAAGTCCGTTGGGTTGCCTTAAGCTTTTCCTCACACTCCCGAACTTGGTATCTAAGATTACCAAATTCAGATTTATTCCATTGTTTGAGGGCATTGGAGGTTGAACTGATCTTGTTAACCAACTTGAAGCTAGCAGATCCTGGATGTTGATCATTTTCTCTGGAGCGCCAAACATTGTGAACGATATCTTTACACTCATCATGTAAAAGCCAGAAAGCCTCAAATTTGAACTTCGGTTTTGTCATTCGTGGAGGTGGGCTAGTGCGGAGAATTAAAGGTGAATGATCCGATGCTGCAATAGGGAGAGCTTCTAGGTTTGAATGTTCAAACATGTTCATCCACTTTAAATTACACCAAGCTCTGTCAATTTTCTCAAGAACAAGGTCGTCTCCCTTACGGTTATTAGACCATGTATACTTGTTCCCCATACAGGCGATTTCCATGAAGCCCAAGTTACTAAGAAGATTAAGGGGCCTGCTTGCCCCCAAAACCTTAGAACCTCCTGAAGATTTTTCATTGGCCTTTAGTACTTGGTTAAAATCACCAATCAGTAACCATGCATTATCCTCATCATCAAAGTTCTCAAGGAAGTCCCACAATTTGAACCTTTCATGTCTTTGTGGCGGACCATAAACATTTGTAAAGAAACAGCTAAAGTAACTAGAATATAGTCTACCATGAATCCAATTATTTGAGGCATCAATTACATCAAACCTAAGAGGGTCATTCCAAAACACAGCTAGCCCTCCACTTCTACCAACTGAATTAACACAAAAAAAGTGACTAAAGTTGAACATAAAAGCAAGCTTCCTAATAACAGATTCATTACATTTGGTTTCTTGAAGGCAAAGAAAATCGGGATTGAGATCTAAGCATAAATTCTTGAGCCTTCGTTTTGTCGTGGATTTTCCTAATCCACGACAGTTCCAGCTAAGGACAATCATGGCCACTTGGGGGGTTGTTTTGGTACAACCCGCCCAAAACCAACATGGAAACTCTCAAGCAGCTTAATCAGTTCTTCTATCTCATTGTCCAAATCAGGTCCGTGAGTTGAGGATGGTGAAGGATCAGCAGGGTCAGAAGATCTGGATCGTTTTGGGGAAACCATAGGTTCTTCCTCATCGGCAAGCTCTTCAATGACAGCTTTGCGTTTCTTCAAGGGGAGATGTTCCTTGTCACTGGTGATCTCAACAAGCTCGATTTTTAGCTTTTTGGAGCAGGGGGTCGCTGTAAAGTTTATGTTAAGACAGTCGAAAAAGCGCTTCCTGCTTGTTTCATCGTCGTGGATGGTGTGTTCACTTGAATCCGGGTCAGGGGATGCAAAAGAGTTTATTGGCGGCATGAGAAGGCCCGAAGAATTTCCACCAACCTCGCTGTTACCGCTGATTTGGTTCCAGATTTGTCGAAGCATGGTGTATGCAGTGGGTTCGACGATCATGCAAGGGGGGCTGACATTGCCCAACGTGGTCACAGCGAGGTCATGCATGTGTGGGTCCCCCGAAAAAGTGTTAGGGGTAATATGAGTAGGTGTACTGTTGGGGACAGCAGAAATGGTCCCAACAACCATGAAGTCATTATCAGAATTACTTCCAGAGGCTCCTGATGGTCCTGCTTCATAATCATTATTGGTGGGAAAATCTCGCATAAAAGAGTCATGTGGTACAATCTCAGTCTCAGAAATGGTCTTACATCCTTCCCAGAAGTCCTTTTCATAGCAAGATTGGAGTTGATTGTTGGAGTCGAACAGAGGATAATTAACCGGGTCCCAGGAGACTTGTCCACTAGCAAGCCCAACTTCACCAAACCCCAGGTCCACGTACCCGAAAGATTGAGGATCGTTGAAAGGGATATCTTCAGTAGGTGTTCCTGGAGGAATGGACCGGAAAGGGACAGGTAGAAAAATGGGTGTGGGGGTTCGATAATATTTGTGCGCAATCTCCTTTAGATCAGGATCGTTTTCCATTTCAGACATTTGTTCTTCAGTAATCACCTCCCTCTGGTCAGAGACATCAGAAATAATCCTATCAGGTGAGGATGGTTCTGTCAGGGGCAAGTTTGGTAGCAGAAAAATATCGACACTTTCAGGGCTGGAGTCAGAGGTTAGCACTGTGCCAGGAGGAAGAGCAGGGTTGGGTTCCACGTTGTCAGTCTGAGCGTCAGGGTTTTCAGGAATGAAACCAGGAATAAAGCTGTCACCATCCTCATGGTCTTCATTCTCCTCCCATTCCATCGGGTCCTCTTCCAAGTCGGGAACAGGGACCTCAATGGGGAACAGGTGGTCTCCTTCAGGAGCAGAGGCCAGGATGCCACGTCGACGCTGTTCATAATTATGGTCCCCATAATCTCCATCCTCGTTGAAGAACGCATGGGGGTCAAAAACAAAATTCAGGGGAGGATGTTGCAGAGGCTCATAAAACCATTCATTACCCCGGAGATGGACAGAAAGACGAGTGGTACGCCTATTTTGATGGTGGAGATAACGTCGAGCTTGGTTAACGAAATGGAGCCGAGACACGACGAAACCAATTTGCAGACCAAAACGGGCGTTGATGCGATTCATCTGGCTTTGCATGGTGGCCTGAATCCTCTGCTCATGCCAATCACAAGCCGGGTGTGTGTGTCCGATCCTACCACAACCCATGCATATTCTGAAAATGCGTTCATACCGGCATTGAACCCAAACCATTTGTTCTCCTTCAGTGTTCAAGGCGAAACCCATTAGCAGTGGACTATCCACCGGAATTCTCACTCTTATTCTCATAAACCTGAGGTTTCGAGGAAAATCTGGAGTCCAGTCAACATCCAAGCACACTCCCATAATAGACCCGAGAGCACTAGCCACAGCAGGCGTTTGGAACTCCAAGGGAAGGCCCCACAATTGTACCCATACCGGAATCTCCGAGACATGGTAGTCCGTTAAGACTAGGTTTGGCTCCCAGGGAGAGAGGAAAAGAAGACCTCCCTGGATAGACCAAGGACCTTCCTGAACGATGAACATACGGTCGTCATTATTGGAAAAGTGAAGAACAAAGTTATTAGCTGAGGACCCAACAACTCTGACACTACCACGAAGATTCCAGAAACTGTTGATCAGCGCTTGCATTCGTCGCACAGTGAAACGGCGGCAGTCAATGAACGTCCCGATAAGACATTGTCGCCAGAAACGGCGATAGTCTTGAGTGGTTTGGCTGTGGATACGTATCACCGGACCTCTAGCAATGTGACGACGAGGGGGTGAACGAGGTTGGGTTGCATTCTCACGGTCTTGCATTTCATCAATATCAATCTCGTGGTCAGAGTCACTTGACTCCACCCAACCAAATTCTCGAGGGTTGTTGTTTTCCATGGGATTCTTTGGTTTTTTGTTCGGGTGAAAAGAGCGATGGCGCTTATGAGGTGGAGTATAGATTTTAGATGGAAGAGAGAAATCTTCTAAGGTCGTCATATTTGAAGTGCAGAGACAAGAAGAAGATGCGAAAAGGTAGAGAGGCTATGCGCACACAACTGTCAGCCTAGAGCAGCAAATAGAGTTGCAGACAGAGGTAGAGAGGCTAGGGGAGCAGAAACAAGGCGACGGAGTAGAGGTATAATCTGAGCAGGGGAGGGAGGACCAACAAGAAAGGGAGAGAGACGAAGTCTTGAAAGAAAAATTTAGAGGAAATGATGGGATAGAGTAATAGGATCAAGGAGAAAGGGCTTAGGGGATATGCAGATTGAAAGACCAAACATTAATTCAAAAGCATCAAAGAAGATAAGCAGCAAAGATATCGCATCAATGATTACTAAACAGAAAGAGAAGAGAGAGATTAGAGAAGGCAAACCGGTTGAAAACTGACGGTTCAGAGAAGGATTAAAGGCGCCGTACAACTCGAGGCCAATAAATGCATCCAATAAATGCTGCCGAAAAAACTCTCCGATTTTAGATGCTAAAACTGCTAGCTAAAGGTGATTAAGCAAAGGGTAAATGAACGATTAGGCTTTAGGTATGATTAGACAGCAATCATTCAGGGGGGTGAACACGATAGGTTGAAAAATTGGTGGAAGGGGGATATCGGAACCCTTAGGGTTTGGGGTGAGAACTCACGAAGAGTTGCAACTACTAGAATTGTAACCTGAGTATGTAGTAATTAATGATTCTTCATCATGCCTCCAGCGATGGAGAATCAGTAAATTACAAGTTTTAGGACTTGTTTCGGTAAATTAAATAAAATTAACATAGAAGTTTAAATTCAGGAAAAAAAAAAAAAAANCACTTCAGATATAAATGCAAAAATCAAACAAAGTCTTAAAAATTAACTCTTAAATATTCATTTCACACATCAAAAATAAATACAACAACTAAACAAAGACATAAAAATTAATACTTAAATGTTCAATAAAACCATAAAAATTAATTGCCCCCGTCTGCATTTTTTGCTGGACATTTAGCCCGTGTGTGGCCAACTTCTTTACACATGGAGCATCGATTGCCTCGTTGTCTCTTTGATTTAAAGTCCATCCCGTTCCGATATCGTGTGGACTGAGGTCGACCTCTAACTCGACATACAGAGCGATCGGGTTCAACTAATAGCCCAGAATATTGTGGCCAATACGTTTTACCACCCATTGGTTTGAAACTGGTGCAATATGCTTTAAGTATAGTCTCCAACTCATACACACTGTCAACATAGTTATGGTAGCTAACATTTATACGTTTACAAGCTGCCATGACATGTTCGCAAGGATAATGAACCGCTTGAAACCACCCACAGTCGCACATCCGTTCTTGTTCACGTGCTCCCAACTTCACTTTACACATTCGCCCACTTTGGCCGGTGAGTCTATTATATGGTTCTCTTACTTCAAGTAGTCGACTCCTTAGATCAATTATCTCAACCGAACATCCTATTGACTTGTTAGAATTCTTGCTCAATTCTTTTGTGACGTATTCACAATACTTACGTCCTGCATTGCGTTGAGCGATAATTGTTTGAGCTCGATCGTTGAAGTACTTGATACTCCTTTGTAGTGTGCCTTCAACTGAACCCGTTACAGGCAAACAACGCATATCTTTCAGAACACTATTCATACTCTCAGCTAAGTTCGTTGTCATATGCCCCCATCTTCGTCCCTCAGCATATGTTTGGCACCATTGTGATTTAGGAATAACCACAGCAAACTTGTATGCATCTTTACTAATTCGTTTGAGCTCTAACATCTGTTGTTCAACCATATGTGGCTCGGTCATGTATCCTATAGAAAGAGAAAAAAAACTCTTCAGAAAAAAAAATTATAGCTAACATAATCGTATAGTGAAAAATGATAAAATAATAAAGACCCCACCTATGGACACGAACAAACTTTTGGCTTCTTTATTGCGGACCTCCTTGTAGAGATTGTCAGCCAAATGTCGGATGCAAAATACATGATAAGCATATGGGGGTTGCCACCCTAGTTGTTGGATTCCAACAGCAGCTATGAATGACGGATGTCGATCCGAAATTAAGCATATACCTTGTCTCCCTTGGACCACATGGGCTCGAAGGTGAAACAAGAAAAATGCCCAAGCTTCCTTTGTTTCACGCTCATCAACGATAGCAAATGCAACTGGCAATAATTTTTCATCGCCATCTTGGGATGTTGCAATCAGTAATGTCCCCTTATATCGTCCATATAAATGAATCCCATCAATTTGAATCATAGGTTTCATGTACTGAAAGGCATCAATAGATGGCTTAAATGCCCAAAACACACGTTGAAATACAGCACGATTGGACTCCACATCAACATGCTTGTGTTCCCATCTAACAATTGTTCCAGGCATAAAATGTTCAGCAGCGGCTAACCAACGAGGAAGTCTTGCATAGGATTTATCCTAATCCCCGTAAACAATCTCAAGTGCCTTTTCTTTACCAAGCCATGCTTTCTTATATGAAACTGTGTACCCATGCAGTGCATGAACTCTTTCAACTATCGAACTGATACGAACACTGGGATTTGCCCGAACCATGGGCACAATTGAAGCCCCAATTACATCTGAGTTCAATTTTGAATGATCTTCATTTATATCTTCACCCATACATTCGTGTGGTCCTCCAACAATTCTGATTTGCCATTCATTTGACTTAGGTACTCTGCATGCTCTAATCCTCCATGGACATGTCCCAGAGCTATCATCGCACCTGTAGTCAAGATATTTATGATTTGATTTCTTAGTTAAGAATGAGTGGTGGGTTCTCACCGCATTCATCTTCACTGCTTGCCTAAGAGAATCTCTGTCTGCAAATCGAAGACCAACATAAAAGTCCTGGTCTCCATGGTTTCTAGTAACACTGTATTGTAAACCCGGATCCTGGGCAGCATCAACATCAACTTGGGAAAAAAACTCAGGAACATCAGCAGGTTCCACGAAATCAACACCTGCATGAACATTTTCTTCCACAAAATCATCGTCGTCATTTGCACCATCAGCAGCTGGATCAACAAAAGGAACCTCATTTAGATTAAATCCGCCTGTCATAGCTGGTTGTTGTGACGAGCTCGGGAAATTTTGATGTTCATAAACCATATTTGTATGTTGAGTCTGTTGAAAACTTCCCTCATCGTACATTGACTGAGGAACTGAGCATTGTCCCTCCTCAGTGGTTGTATTAAGGTTGAAGCCAACAATTTTAGTATTCACATATAGCTCTATGAATCCAAACTGGTCTCGAACATCTTTATAGTAGTCAATCATGCAGTTTAAACTATCATCATCTTCTACGTATAGAGGAATATAATATGGAGGACTTAATAATGAAGGTGCCCTAAACACAATTTGTGACACCACTTCATTTTGAGGTAATTTAAGCCTCTGACTAATCATTCCTCTCAATGCTTCATAATTTATATTTATATTAAATTTTATAGGTCTCGGTTGTGGGCAAGAAAATATAACTCCTTGATCTGTGTTCTGAATGGCTCCCCCACTATATAGCACGAATATGATTTGCCATTAAAACTACAACAAAATAATAATTAACAATTTATTTATCCATTCATTCCATCTAATTAATTTTGACAAATATGATTATAACATATAATGATTTAACAAATATGATTTTAACAAAATCAAATAATTAACAACAATAATACATTTAAATAAGTAACTCAACAAAAACAAATCACTCAAATGACTAAAAATATTAGAAAAACAATATTAAATATTTAGTAACAATTTCAATGATTATATTATAATAATAACATTAACCACAAAACTTTAGCAATAATATTAAAAAATAAAATACTTAATAAATTTTATAAAATATTTAATAATTAGTATAAAAATAATAAGTAAAATAAATAACTCAACTAATTAAGTTGACTATGAGATAATTCATATCGAACTATAAAATTATAATTACAATATGAATGAAATAATAATAATAAATAAATTAAAAAAATAAATTACGTAACCTATAAATGATTAATAATTACATTTTACTAACCTTGATTCCAAACTTGATGAGAGAATGTGTAAAGAAATTTTCCTATCTCACATTCCTATTCAAACAAATTAAATTCTATAAATATTAGACCCAAAATTATTTTCAAACTATTATGTATTTTCAAATCTAAACAGAGTTTAATATTAGTTTTAATAAATTATAACAATGAAACAAAATTAATTTAATATAATAAAAAATTATAAGCAAAAAGTTCTATTATATATTTTTTGCAAGTTGCAATAATGTATTAATCTACACACTATAATTAATACAACAATTTAAACAACATTCATTATTTAATTACAATAATGCAACCAAATTAATTTAATATGACAAAAAAAATCTAAAAAAGGGAAACCCGAAAATTAATAAAATTAATAAAAATGACAAAAATTCAATTATCTTTTTGGAAGATGCAACAATATATTTATTAAGTAATAATCACAAAATAAAATTACTTACCTTAATAAAATGATGATCCAAGTTTAAAAAGAGGAAATGATCCAAAGCTTCAAGAGTAAGAAGAGAAATAATTCATGTCTCTTTTGGGTGATTTTTACTGTGTTTGTTAGTGAATGGTGAAATTGGTTAGTTTATAAAGAAAAAAAATGGACCGTTGGACAATAAATTTTGGAGAACAAAAGAGTAGGTGAAATATAATTGGGTAGGTGGAGAATAAAGTGAGTTTGACTTATGAAGATAGAAACAAATGGAAATTGAGGGTCTCTACGCTCTCTAATAAAATGCTGTTATTCACCCTCAACATTTTTGACATTTGTCTTTTGCCTATTGAACCCGTGACTTCTTTTTTCGGTTCATCCAAGACTTGCAGATTTTCAATTTGTACAAAAAAGTGAGGTAATAATCAATCCATCACATTAAATTTATATTTTGGACCTTGGACCATCCATGGAAAAAAGTATGTTAGTATCTTTTTTATGTTAAAAAGTGTAGAATATACCCTCTGCATGCAATAAAGCCAAATATATAGATGTGTGTGTCTTAAAATTAATTGAGTTTTATTGAGGCATACATTAATTGACATATTTAATTTTATCAATAAACATTTTAATTAAATTTATTGATCAGCACTATAGATTTTCGTGCAATTCAGTCGATCGTAATGGTTTGTCTAAAAATAGTATTCACCGACTAAAAATAAAATTTCTTGCAATAGTATTTTTTTCTGGGTAGGCATCTTGCAATAGTATTTGTTTTGGAAAAACTAAGGGCTTGTTTGATTTCCTTCTCTAAAAATAGTTTTCTATTTAAAAAAATAATAAAAATCATGTTTAATAATATTGGTTTATTTTTTAGTTTTAAAATTCAAAATATTAAATATTGTTTTTAAAATCTAAACAATAGAAAATAGTAAATATTGCTCTAAACTCTTAAAATAATTTTAAAAAATTATTCTTAAAGAGAAATTAAACAAACCCTAAATTTCATGACGATGCTAATATCCTATCTAGGGATCTTTGTTGGGTGCTTTTGGCAGTTTAAAGTAATTTTTTAAATTGAATTGCTCATATTAATATAAAAAAAATTGTGACCAAGTAATTTGAAAAAAATGTCAAATCAAATAAAACCAAATCAGTAAACAATGGTTTTAGTAATTTAGTAAGAGATTTTGAAGTTTAATTATTGTCAACTCTGTAATTAATTAATAGGCTTAAGTGCACTTTTGGTTC
>QANZ01037024.1:10077-37336 GCA_003254925.1 Chamaecrista fasciculata | reverse complement strand
AAAAAAAAGATTAATTGAAGGTGAAGTCACTTCATGTAGTGTTAAAGCTAAAGGGGAATGATAACTCAAGATTCATTTGTATTATGCTAATTATTATTTATTTATGTATAGATTAAAATAAAAAATACATAAGTGGCGGGTTGGCGGGTTGGGTTGGGTTGAGCGGGCTCAGAATTCTGAAACCCGCAGCCCAACCCAAACCACTGCGGGCTAGGAATTTTCAAACCAAACCAACTCGCCAGCCCAAACCAAACCAACCCAAACCTGCGTGTTGGGTTGGTTTTTGCGGGTTGGCCCGAACCGCTGAACACCCCTACTTTTAGAAGTTAGAGTTTTTGAAAAACTAATTTTTAATTATTAGAATATTTTGAATTAGTTTAAAAAATCAATTGAAATTTTCATTTTAATAGTTATACACATAGTGCCAAAAACCGGACCGGCCATTGACTCGGTGGAAGGTGGGAATGGATCCTCTGCTGTAAAATTTTGGTGTTATCATGTTGTTCATCAAATCTACATGGTTGATTTTTCATCTTATGGTTCATATTGTTTTAACCCAAAACACATGCATTTTTTAAAACTGAAATTAACACAGACAGCATGGACAGCACCACAATTATACAACAGAGGATCCACACCCGTGGAAGGTTCGGGTCACTGATTCAACCGGTTGAGCCGGTTTACTTAAAAAAAACATTTTCAAATATACATTAATATCTTACAATAATTTAAATATAAAGTAAAAATTAAACACTTTGGTACCCTTTGGAGCTATTTTGCAATTTTAACCATAACAAATTTTGTAAAAATTACATATTGACCCCAAATTTTTTTTTTTAAGTTTTCATTTTAGTCCCTAGATAATATGTATCCAAGGACCAATTTGTAATTTTTTGAAAACTTTTTGGGGTCAATATGTAATTTTTGCAAAATTTGTCGGGTCAAACTGGTTCACGGTTCACCGGTCTGGCGGTTCAACTGACGGTTGAACCGGTGATTGGCCGGGTCAAATGCAGAACGGTATTTTGCTTATTCCGGACCAGTCTGGTGTCTGGTTCACCGGGTCACTGGTTGAACCGCACTGTCCGGTTCGATTTTTTTAACTATGATTATACATTAATCTCAAAATATAGTTCAATAATTAACAATTAGAACTCTAGAAGTTTGATGGTCATTTTGGTCCTCAAGTTATGGGGTTAATTTTTTTGTCATCAAATTATGGGATCAATTTCATTTTGATCCTCAAACTATTTTTTTTCATTTTGATTCCCAAAATGTGATTTCATCTTGTTTCTTCTGTTATTTCTAACCTGGGCGATTGGAATAAATCATTTCTCACTTATATTATATGTGTCGCCAATTGACAAAGTAAAAAAAGAAAAATCTTCATTTTTAGTCACAAATTGAAAATAAATTTATAGTTGGTTTTTCTTTTAAGATTAAAGGGTCATTTTGGTCCTAAATGTATTCCCTAATGTTAATTTTGGTCCACTACATTTCAAAATATTCAAATTGGTCCTAAATGTTGGCAAAATATTCAATTTTGGTCCCAAACTATTGAATATGGCTTGTTTCAAGTTCAAACGTGACGAGTTTAGAGCTACGTATTGTTCTCGAAAAGTACTTTATTTATCTAGTTGGGGTCGTTAGCAAACGAGGTTAAATTGGTCCTAGAAGTAGACCGCTCCTTTCATGGTCCAACAAGCAAAGTTGATCATATCTCTCTCGTTTCAAATTCGAATGCGACGAATTCAAAGCTACGTCTTCCTCATAACAAGTCCTTTGAACTTGAAATGAGAGACGAGATAAATATGACCAAATTCAATAATTTAGGACCAAAATGAAACATTGTACCAATATTTAGGTCCAAAATGAAATATTTTGCCAACATTTAGGACCAATTTGAACATTTTGAAACATAATGGACCAAGACGAACATCAAAGCATATATTTAGGACCAAAATGACCCTTTGACCTTTTTCTAAAGAGTGAATTTTTCTATCTCTCATTGCCAAGTCAACTTATTATAAGTTTAATGACCAAAATGAAATAAATGTATGGTTGACTTTATTTAAAAAAGAGTAATTTTTTTTTCCAAATCACTTATTATAAGTTTGAGGACTAAAATGAAACATATATGAAAGTTTGAGAACTAAAACGGAACAAATGTAAAAGTTTAAAGACTAAAATGAAACAAATGTGAAAATTTGAAGACTAAAACGGAACAAAAAATAGTTTGAGAACTAAAAAGAAACTGACTCCATAGTTAGAGGACCAAAACGGAATAAAAAATAGTTTGAAGACCAAAATGAAACAAACCCTATAATTTGAGGACTAAAGTGACCATTTAACCAATTTTTTTTGGGGACAATATATCTGTAAATATTTCTGTTGCTTGATCGATCTTTTTTTTTTGGGCCAAAAATTATTTGATTGCTTGACTGGTAGTTGGATATATGGTGGAAAGCTGAAAATCCTCTATGAAATACTGGGCCAAATATGTTGGGCTGACCCGATCGTATATATTTTGGGTTACAGGAAAAATAAGGGAAAGAAAGACACTTAGGAAATTTTGGAAAGTTGAAAAATTAGAGTAAACAATAATGAAGATAAATTCATCTTTAATTATTTTTCTTGTCCATAACTTTAATATATATTTTTTAAAAAAAATTATGGAGCCAAATTATATTATAAAAAAGTCAAATAACATTTAAAATTATTCGGAGAACTCAAATCTAATAATGCATCAAAAGAATATTATGTAAACATTGTTGAACTAAGGTAAGTAAATAAGAGCACAACTAATCATATGCTAAGATGAAAATTATTATCGATCTTGGAGTTTCCAACAAAACATTTACCATAAGACTTCATGTATATCAGAAAAGCAATTATCTTCACAAATGTAGATGTCATAAACTTTTTTAAATGATGGAAAACTTTTTGGCATCTGAGTCAATCTAATAGTGAAATAAATCTTTCGCAAAGAAACAATATAACAATAATTAGATATAGATAAAACCATCATTGAACTTCAGAGTGAAAGATCTGATTTATAAAATTATAAAAAAAGGAAATGAGAGAGAGAGAGAAATGCAACTTTAATATATTCTAAATAGGAAAATATGTCTCTCCTACAAACCCTTCTATATATATCAACCAGCTACACACCAAGATCAATGATTACCTTATCACTCTGAACAAAATCAATACCCTTCTTCCAAAACATTCACAAGCAGCTAAAGTTCTCAATGCCCATCTTCTTGATAGCAGCTCATGTACCTTCTTCTTCATACATAGAAACAGAGGTTGTCTTACTGTAATTAGTCTAACCACAATTCAAGGGCATTGGAAAGGAATCAACATATGGTGGAATGTTCACAAGGGGAAGAAGCTTCATTTTTTATATTTGAGTCTCAGACTATCTCAATTCAAATACTCAAAGAAATTAGCATGTTGATCACATCATTCTGCAGTAAGAAGGATTTGTCAAGTGGTCAAAGAGAAAATGTCTTCCTCCGAAATCAGGATCATCATCAATGATATCAATCTTCTTCTACATGATTCTACATATCTTTTGTTAGGAGACATTCTCAATCATAGTACTCTCCATTTGGTATTAGATTATCTATCAAATAACTTTTTTAATTTGGGTTGGTTTTTCTCTTTTTTCCTTTTACGTCGTTATGCTTTGTATTAAAAAAAGGTAAATTACAAGAAACGTAATTGTGGTTTAGTCTAATCTCACATCACTGCTATGTGGTTTTGCGAGTTCCACTTTAGATACCTGTTAGTTTCGCCGTTAACCATAATCAATACGTGTATTCATTTTCATTAGATTTTTTACGAAAAATCCATGTAACAGTCACGTGAGTTGATTAAAACTCTGAAATCCCAATTTTAGACAACGATTTCGTCCCCCACCCACTGAAACCCTAATCTCTCGTCAGTCGTTCTCCCCTCGCAAACCTAAATTCCTTCGTCATTCTCAACCATTATTGACACACTTCCACAAAATTCGTCAGTCATTCTCTTCTATTTGATGTGTTTCGAACATTAAGAGATGACATTAAGCTCTTTGGACTCGTTCGAAGATTGAGATGACATTGCGGTATGTGGTGCGAACTATGCTTTCTTTAATGTATGGTTTGTGTATGTTCTGTATGTGTTGTGCGATATACAAATACACATTAATATGTAGATGTTGAACAATCTCTCTATATATCAAGGTTATTAAAACCGGATCGGCCATTGAACCGACCGAAGGAGGGGTTCAAGGTTCAATGGTTCAACCGGGGTCCAACCGGGGTCGGACCGTTGACAAATAAATTAAAAATAATAAAAAAACATATATATGATAAAATTTTAATTCAAACATTCATAATTAGCTTACAAAAAACAATCATAACATTAATATATTAATACAATTTTCATAAATTAACATGAATTAATATAGAGATAATCAATTTTCATAATGTTCAACAATATAATATCATCAAGTGACATTTTATGATCACTTTATCAAATTTTGGTTTATAATCAACATTCTCCAATATTTGACCAATTGTAAAAAAAGACCAAAAAAATCAAAAAAAGAAAAAAGAAAATAAAAAATAAACCAGGACCGGTTCAACCGGTTTGCCTCCGGTTCAGCCCGGTTCTCTGTCTGGCCGGTTATTAAAACGACTCGGACCGGCCTAATAGCCGGTTCAACCGGCCGATCCGGTTTTAATAACTCTGCTATATATACAAATACACATTAATTAAGTGGCTCCCAGCATTGTGGATTCACCTTCACTCTACTTTGACTTCACGGGCAGCTGCATCCTTTTCGTTACTAGCTAATTTATTTCATATGTCAATAAATTAAGAAATAAATAGGCCATTATATTATTAGCAAAGCTCATTTATATATCAAATTCTCTGGATAATTCTGATTACAGATATTTGAAAACTTTGAGCATGCAAAGAAATTATTATAATAATGATACATTCTCCATAAGAAGAACATTTGTTGTATTGACATAACACTATCAAGATAAATATTCCTTTATTCATTACAGAATAGAACACCTTATATAAGTTTATTAATCCATAAATGGAAAGGAAAGGCAAAAAAAAAGAAAAAAAGAATCGAATCCCAAACAGTAATATTAGGGGCCTCGGGAGTTGAATATATAATATGAGAAACACTAGATACAACATTGTTTAATCAGGCCTAAAAAAAAAAAGGAAAAAAGATACAACATTGTTTAAATTAGTGCATAAAGTTAATATACAAATTAGAATCTATTCTCAATTACCTCAAACTAAGAAAAAAAGAACTATCTAAGGTGAAGTATTCAAAACTCCCTAGGCTCTCAACCCAAATGGAATTAGTCTTTGCCTAGACCGTTATATAGATAGGTGGGAGAAACCCATGGTTTAACCAAAAAGTATAAAAAGAAAGAGACATCTGTTGCTATATAATTTAGGCTATTAGACAACAAGGCATTCTCCAATATGATTCTGAAGACAGTTCATCTGGTGCCTGCCAAGTTAAATCAGGATTCCAGAAACGGAAACAACTTCTAGCAACACTTCAGTAATCATCATAACAATAATCATCTTCATAGTCATATGTATCGACCAAATTCTCATCATACATATTTTTTTCTTCACCACCCTCAAATTCATAGTCATATGTATCACCTTTGATTTTGTCCACTAACTCCGAGTCTATATTACCGTGTTTATCAGAGTGCAGCTCTAATCGTACTTTCTTAGTGTTCTCCGGAGCCTCCTGAGCATGATAAGATAGAAAAAATTCAGATACGGGCGATGTGATAGGTTAATCCTAAAAAGATAGTACTCGGAAACACAATTACATATTGGGTACTATGTCATTTGTTTATTTTAAACACGTGAAGCAAGAGCTACAACAAATGATCATGCAAAACCAATTTCAACCTTGAGATAGTCGAACGAAATAGAGCAAAGTTTCAGCCCACAATATTTTCAATAAACTATACAAATATATATATATATATCAGAGAAAATAGAAGGTTAAATAAGTGGACATGACCATGGGTCATGGCAGGGCGAGAACAGTTCAGAGATATTATCATGATGTAAAAATATGAGGATAAGTTGGTTGCTTTAGCCATATCAGGTGGAACAATGATTTCTCCTGTTTGTAAAATTCGGATGCGTAAGGAGCATACTAACATTTAAAATAAAACATTTCAGAGAAAAGCTTACCGTATCATCAAATAAATTATCCAAGCGGTCAAGATTGACTTTGGAGCTGAGCCTCTACATATGATCAATGTAAATAAGAAGAATCATTATAACTATAAAACGATTTCAAGAGATTTGATCCAGAGAAATTAACATAAACCATAATTTTGCTTTCTAAGTTGATAAACATCAACAAAAGTGCAATTGGAAATATATAAATCAGAAATAATACTTTTTGAGGCAAACTCATCCCTAACTAAGTCATAGGGGAACAAGTAAAAAGCTTTCACTCCGAATGCTCATAGGACACATGAATCCAAAATCAAAAACAATTGGAGACTCGTAAGCATATTCTACTTGGCAATTCAATACTCATAGGACACATGAATCCAAAATCAAAAACAATTGGAGACTCGTAAGCATATTCTACTTGGCAATTCAATACTAAGGGCTATCGGCAGTCCATCCTTTGGTAGGCATGTCTTCCCTTATTACCACCGAGGAGGCAATTATATGGTACAAAATTTTGGGATCAATATGTAATTTTTGCAAAATTTGTTATGGTTAAAATTACAAAATAGCTCCAAATGGTACCAAAGTGTTAATGGAGAATACCACAGGTACCAAAGTGTTAGGTTTCAAACCATAGGGTACCAAAGCGAAATAAGGTCAAACCACAGGGTACCAAAATGTAATTTACCCAAATTAAAAATTAGGTGATGTTGCCATTCTGTTTTCTAAAATGATCCCATTTTTGCTCTTAGGTCACATCTCCAGAATTTATTGCCAAATCTAACAATTTAGATTTACGGACTGGATTACTGGAGCACCAAGTATTAGCTTTAGCTTAGGGTGCTAGGTAAATAGATAACATCAAACTCAAGAAAAAAATAGAGCTTTGGCTCAGGAAAAGCTAAATCATCTTGGTTTTATAAGCACCTTACAGTGTCATAAAAATCCACAGCAACACATTAAAAACAATAGATGAAACCTACCAGGACAACATAATAATTTTTCCCATAAAAGACGGTACAAGGACAAAAAAAAAATAATCTCTCACATGAAAGATGTGATAGAAGGAACCTCGAATTAAAAATGATCAAATTTCACTAAATTGTGTTCGAGATTACTCAGATTAGTAACAATTATCCATATGCGCTCACCAGAAAACTTTTCTACCCGTAGAGGTTATAATGTTTCAAAACCCAGCCAAATAATATTGACTAGTTAAACAATCATTATAGCCATATATGTCTAAACTGAACTAGCCCTGATACTTTTCTTGTTTGGCAAAGCATCTTAAGAGCTGCTTTTACTATCTGCGTTATGAACTATCCAAATTATAGCTGTCATTTCGTCAATGCAGTTAACACATTTGGAAAACAAGGTGGAATACTTCAATTCAGAATAATACTGATAACTTGATTAAAAGCCTCGTAACCAGCACAAGTGCACAACTTTCAGTCCTAAGTCTTAATCACCAAATCACATGAAATCTCCTGTCAGTTTTGTTTCATTGGGACCCAAAAGGTTTATAAAAGAAATTAAGACAAGAAATAATAACTACAGAAAGAAGGAAAAGAATCCTAAGAAAGAAATTAAAAAAGGACAATATGTTCAATATAAAAAATCAACAAAGAAGTTTCATCTAAATTATTGAATAGATACCTTATTAATCAACATTTTGCGAGTAGCTTCAGCAGCAGATTGAGCAGGACCTGAATTCTTTGCCTCTTGAGCTCGTCTCTGCTTCCTTTCCTGCAGATGTGAAATTAAACATGACCAACAAAGTATAAGCTTCATAGGTAACAAAGTGTAGGCTAGGCAGCACAGATTGATACTACAAAAGCAAAACTATGGGTAGGAATCTTGACCTATTACCCAATCTAGTTTGTGTGAATGTGAGCTTCAAATTTGAGTGCAGACTTCATGAAAAGAGTATTGTAAAAAATAAAAGTTATTCAATGGTAAAACTCTGATCACTTAAACTAGTGTTAATACACTAATACTACCCATACACAAAGAAAATGATTAAGAAGTCACCTTCCTGGATTTTGCCACAGCAGCAGCAGCAGATTCAGCAAGCTCTTTTGCTGCTAGCATATCCTCAGAACAGTTTTGAAAATTTGCCTCAAAAGCTTCCTTTGCAGCTGCAGCAGCTGCTTCCTTCGCTGCTTGCTCCTGTAAGATTTCTGACTTGAATGAGATTCAATACACATTAATCTTCCCATAAGACAGATAAAAAAAATAGGACTACCAAACCAGGGAGAAATAATAACATACAAGCATATGCAACACTCGAGTTTACACAATAATTGAAATAGAAAAACCACCAAGGAACTTTATCCAGTGCTGTTAAAAGAAATGAATGAATGTTATGTTATAACTTTTTGTGCACCTCAAGATATTCACGATTCATTTCTTCCCAGATAATCTTCTTGTAAGGCTTCTCCTCCTCATTTAGAAGGTACACATCAACCTATAAAGTAGAATTAAATAAATCATCAGATAGAGTTTACAACAATTGAATAGAGCTTAAAAGCAGTATCAAGACCGAAAAGAAACTTTGTCAATTACATCTCTCCTCAAGTTATTACACTCAAATGACCATATTTAAATAACACTCCATAAGCTAATAGTCACAATTAAACAAAACATAAGGAATATTAAAAAAAAAAAAAAACAGAAAAAAAAGAGTTTCCACCAGCCATGTCACCATAAAAAAAATTTAAATCTAAATATAGTTCTAATTTTTGCAAAAGCAGTCAATGTCCACACTAAAAGAAGCAGGAATTCATTTCACATTACAAAACATCACTGCCAATGCCAAGAAGTAGCCAAAAAGAATAAGAAAATGAAGCTTGGTTAAGCACCTCCAAATCATCAATATCAGAGAGACTTTCAGATTCAGCATGATTTTTTGCACTTTTATCATCTTCCCCATGTGATTCATCATAACTGCTATCTTTAGTTGCAACTGCCTCAACATCACCCACTGAAAAAAGTATAGCAAAATTAGGAATGAATAAATGAAAGAAGAGGACTCTTAGTAGCTTGAAGTACAAGAAATAATGATGCCCACCAAAACTTTCTGGCCTGACAGCATGCAATTCTTCTTTTCGGCTTGCAAATGCACCATTTGATGCTTTCTCCGACTAACCAAAAGAACATCCAACATTACAACCAAATTTGAAGATGAATTAGTTTATGGCTCTTCTACAATAATGCCGACCATAGGATTAGTTATAAATGGTGTGAGAGAAGATGATTTCAATCAAGGACCATATCACAATCACAAGATTCTTCTTGGTCATACTTTTGTAAAAATAGCTCCTTTTTGGACTACTATAGTAGCATGGTAATTACAACACAGTATTTGACATAAAAATAAGTGTAGATAATAGCTCATTTCTATTGCCTCATATATCTCTCCCATACTCTTATTTAATGGATTTATTTGCTTACAACTAGTATACAACATATGGATCTAATTGGTACTGAAAAAAAATATAATTCTGGGCATCATACTTCTAAATTGAACATTGAGAGCAGCATGTTATATCTACAGCTTTTGGACAGAGGTTTCCTCATCATTTCTATAATAATAACATAATCTTTAATGACATTAAACAGGATCTTCCTGAAAAACTTTCTATTGATTGTTTTATTGTCTATACATTTCAGGTTGTAGTTCCATAACAATGTCAGTGCAAAATATCTTTTTCTCTATATATGAGACAAGGCCTAGTGACATTTATGGATCCTTAATTAAATTAGAGGAAAAAATAAATAGAACAGGTATTTTTAAAAAATGCATGCTTATGCATTTCTTCTGATGGATTGCCTAGGTTGGTTTCAATTACATACCTCCAAAGGGATTGGTTTCTCATCCAAAAGAGAAAGGCCAAAGTGCACTTTTGGTCCCATAACTTTTTTTGTTGCAATTTTGGTCCCATAACTTTGGCAAAGGTCTCAATTTGGTCCCATAACTTTTTTTGTTGCAATTTTGATCCCATAACTTCTAAAAACGTCTCACCGTTGGTCCCAAGTTGATTTTCATTCGTCCTATAACTTCACCCATATTTGCCACGTCATCATCCAACTCAGTATGTCAGATCATCTTTAGCGGCAGATAATGGATGGAAATCAGTATTGGCACCAACAGTGAGACATTTTCAAAAGTTATGGGACCAAAATTGCAACAAAAAAAGTTATGGGACCAAATTGAGACCTTTGCCAAAGTTATGGGACCAAAATTGCAGCAAAAAAAGTTATGGGACCAAATTGAAACCTTTGCCAAAGTCATGGGACCAAAAGTGCACTTTAGCCAAAGAAAAAAAAATGCACACTGCCATAAGTAATCAAGGTGCACTCACATCAATTGATTGGCCACCACTGTCCTCAGAAAGGGGTTTTGTCAATCTTTCCTTTTCAGCACGCTGGAATGCAGGAGGATCTAGACCACCCTCAAGTCCTCCAGAGAGTTTAACAAACTGCACGCACCAGTGTAACTGTAAATGGCAATGATAATGGTAGTAAAAAAAATGCTAAGCTAAGAAGCACCATGATGCCTCCAAAGCCAGTATAGGTATCGCATACAGATATGCCATGGGTATGCTAGGATACACATTAGGCAAGTATCATATTTTTTTTGAAAAAAAAACAAATGAAATAAAGAGCTTCCGATTAATCCAACCAAAAAGAACCAAAAAACCACAGATAAAATGGATAGTTACAAGAAACAGACTAGAGCTTTCGATTACTTAAAATACAGAGCAACCTTCAAACTTTTCGAGCAATAGCAGTGTCAATTAGTGTTTGCCACAATAAGAAGCTTTCAATTTCAACAATGAAGCAAGTTACTGCTCTCATCCCTGTCTACTCAATTGGGGAATGAAAGGGGATTTTCAGGTTGAGGAAAGTGGGGAGAGAATGGCAAAGCAAAGTCAACACAAAAAAGCTATACTAATTTCACTCTTTTTTTTTTTTTGTTAGAATATAAAGTTTTTGTTGGGTCAAAAGTCAGAATATTAGCCTTTAAGTTGACAAATTAGCAAACATGTTTTATGGGTCTTGATAAACTAACATGATACTACAACAAATATTGTAGCCAAAAAAAATAGTTTTAGTACATGTCTTATAGAATATTTATTATTTATTCATCAACAATGAAAATATTACATATGTGGCATTTTATTATTTTTATATAAATATATTATGACATACCCATACCCTATATTTTGAAAATATTCTCAAAACCGTATCCGCACCCATACCAGTGCAAACTAGATGCTAAAAGTCCCAACAAGAACAAAAGCACTCACATCCTTATAACATGATTCACATAATCCAAGGGCATAGTGGGGCATGCCACTATCCTTGTGTTCACAAAGCAGATCCTTTGAAGAATTTTCCTCTGATCCAGAATTTGGTTTTTCAATCGGATTTTTCTCACGCTCTTTTGCCATCATCTTCAACTCCTCAACCTGTCACCAATAATAGTTTGGTACAAACATCCATTGTCAGTGAAGAATTAAAAACAAACATGTAAGCAATACTTAACCATGAAAAAAGATATTATATAAAAAATGCACCACAATGAATCTTCTATCTTCAGTGTAAAGGAAGCATAGAGAAAGTATATCTGAAGTTCTAGAGACTAGAAAGACAAAACAGCTACAAATTGGAATTTTAGGTAGTGCAGAACATGCCTAGTGTCAACCAACCCCCAAAATGAATAGTGTAAAAAGGAGTTTTTTTTTTTTTTTTTGTAAATCTGATGCACATTCTAGAGAATAAAACTCAAGAACTTCCATTTAAGAACATGGAAATTCTACAAGTGGATCAGATATTCAAACATCACTAATAGAGCTTCAAGACCCCCAAACTAGATTGGAAGGCTCATCATGTAAGGCACTTAACATTGATTCTGTCCATAGTTCAAAACGCAGAGATAAAATTGTGCTACTAGACTGCACAGCTTATGCAACACAAGTCATGGTACAGCTTTCAAACTGCAGTTAATTACACATAATGTGATATAAAAAACATCAAATTACAATGCCAAGTCATGCCAAAGAGTAAGGAACATACTGTCAAGCTTGCAGAGTCTGTATTCTCAAACTCAACTAAACGCTTGGTCAATGTGGCTTCACATACATGTACAATTCGTAGCTGCATGGCAAAACAAAAGGTACATTAGAAAAGAATAAACAGGTCTATAACGCACAAGAAGGCTCAGCTGAAATGGCTGAGATCCTCAAAAGTGAGAGCAGTAACAGAGAGAAGAGAAAAATTCATTAACAGGAACAACCGAAATGATGCAAAACCAACAGGGGAACACGCTTAAAACAATAAAGTAAATAGTATTAAATGGTATTCCGAAGAATGTAGAAAGAATAGTAGGGCCACTTTGATTGATGATCCGTGCAATTAATTGTAAATCAAGAATTCAGGCGTCAATTAAAGCTTAAATAAAAAATGCCCTTTATTGTTTTCAGCATGTGTTCTGACTTTCCATTATTAACACTTGGCTGTAGACTTTTTCATTCAGCTTTGTAATGGAAAAATTACACATCAGTATTTGTTTTATTACTTAGTGGTTAGGAATTCAATCCTTGCGACCTCCCATTTGATCAATTTAAACTATGCGTTAGAACAATATTTTGTCCACACTTTAATCCCTAGCAGCCCTGCAAGAGGGCAAGTTGGAGAGTATAATAAACTATTCAAGGGCTTTTATACAACAGCCTAAGCTTTTGAGTTGAAATTCTCTTGAATAAAGAGGCTAACAGATGATGTATTCAGCAATGCTTAATTCTTGTCTTCATCATGTCCAAGAAACCATATGCTCATTTCTCCCATAATGAGAACAATAAAGAAAGAACTCTTTTAGTCTAAAACATAAAATTGATAAGAATAAAGTAGAAAAGGAAACTGTAACTCACAATGTCTGACTTAGAGCACTTGAAACCATGTGCAAGAGCAGCTATGTACAATGCTGCACCACATAAGCCACTAGGTTTCCTCCCTGTCTGTTTTCAAACATTAGATGAGTTGAAGAATAAAATCTAAGAATAATGCCAGATCAACACCAAGTTACCTGCATCCAATCCCGTTTCATGCTTGCAACAATACTCAGTGCAGTTTCAGTGACAATCATATTCCTTTGCTTCAATAAATCTATATAGATAGAAATCAAGAAGATAATGTTTCCTATTGAAAAAATGGGTATATAACTAAAGAAATTAAGAAAAAAAAAACTCAAACCAAGCTATGTTATAATTGAAACAGATATAAATGCATGTTTTTCAGCAGAACGCATGCTCATTGTGCATTTTTCCATTCTAACAACATATGAGAGTGAAACATAATGATGAATTAACGGGACCCGAAGTGACTATCACTAAATTGCTCTACAATTTCAAAATGGAAATTGTAATGCTAGTTTCACCCCGTTGAATCACCTAGCATCAGCATTTAATCCTCCTAAGTGATAAGAATATCGATGATCAATCAACCCTAGAAAAATCTATAACACATACCTATACCTAACTTAATCATTTTTAACAACAAAAGATGCCTACAAAATAATTTAAGAAACTCTATCCTCGAAAGTTATAGTAATGCTAACAGGAATTAAATGATTTACTGAATCTTCAGTTTTACTTTTTCCCTTCTAGACTTCATATCAAAACTAAACAACCCTAAATGGCGAATTCCATATCTTGGAGTGTGTACATCCATCCAGATCTGTTGCTCTAATATACAAAAGTCTATCTTCTTTCTTCAGCCAAGGAAGTTACTAAAAAATTGTAGACTCACTTCAAAGAGACTACTAAATGCCGCAGACTGTATTGAACTAACTAAAAGTAAAAGAGTTAAGCGAAAGAAAGAAAAAAAGGAAACTTACTATTTGTATATTTAAAAATAAAAAGACTAGGATCAACGGGTTTTTGAACAATGGGATGTTCTTCAAGCCTTAATACTTTACAAAGCTGTAAGAAAACTGCACCTAGCACATAACTGTACAACACAATTGACATGAAGAAAAAGAAGTCAGAAACACCGAAAATAAAATAACTCAAGATAGAAGAAACTAAACGAATAGGAAATGGAAATCTAGAACAAGCTTACACATTTGTCCTCAAATAATTTGAGAAATCAATAAGAAGGTATGGCTTATTATTCTCCCTGAAAAAAGAAAGCGAAAAAGGAAAAAGTAAATATAAGAAATAAATTATAAGTAATGCACAGCTTGCCCTCATGCTTTCACCTTTTTTTTTTCTTTCCAAAAAAGCATTTGGTCACATGTTCTTTCAAATGTTTCCAAAAACATCTAAGAGATCATAAAAACCTTATAACATCTTCAAAGGATGCAGGGTAGACAAGTCCTAAGTCTAGTTGTAGAAGAATCCAATTGGTAGAATGTGCTTTAAGGAAAGTTCTCAGTGGCAGAGCCAGAAATATTTCATTTCCAAGAGGTGGAAAAACCAGAATACATGGGCTCAGCTCAGCAGCCAGTTAAAAAGAAATTGAAAAAAGACTAAGATTCAATAATTTTGGTACAAAATTGAAAATTGATGTAAAGTTTGGAAACCAAAAAGGTTCTTTTGCCATAATTTGAGGCCTCATATGAGATTTTCAGCTCAAAAGCTTTAAAAAAGTCAACCCATTTGATTACTAATGCAAGTACAAGAAACATAAAAAGAGAATTAGGGATGTTGCATTTGTTCCAAAAAAAAAAATTAGGGATGTTGCATAATGCAAACCTATAGAAGAAAATTTTCTTACCGGAATGCAATGTAGAGACAAGCAGCTTGAACTTGCTCTGATTTCCGCCCCCTTGTGAAATTCCGTTCAATCGCTATCTTCACTAGGACATATTCCAAAGATATTTAGAAACATGAATTTAAGTAAATAAGAAACTAGGTCTACAATAATGTTCAAAACATACTTTATAAAAGGCCAATGCTTGAGTGACCAAACTGTTATCTTCCACTCCAAGGCTGAAACTTACATATCTCATATCTTCAAGTGCTGTAAACCCACAGAAAATTGGCACGTAAGAAAGTAAGTAATTCAAAATATTACTAC
This sequence comes from Chamaecrista fasciculata, assembly GCA_003254925.1. NCBI lineage: Eukaryota > Viridiplantae > Streptophyta > Magnoliopsida > Fabales > Fabaceae > Chamaecrista > Chamaecrista fasciculata. The sequence continues at coordinate 22,021 of QANZ01037024.1, read as the reverse complement.
TGAAATTAAAGCCAAATGAAAACAGGCACAAAAACTGTGATTCAATATGGGAAAACGTTTATATTACACAACAATTACTTTAGAAACCATTCCTTCTACTAAATTGATCAGGTAAAATGTGCAATGAAGCTTAACCAAGAATACCTTTATCTAAAGTCCTTTGGCGTGAAGCAGAGTATTCACTTTGAATCGTTCTCACATAATGACCTGATAGTTTGCTCTACATCAAAGTGGAGAAAAATTTGACGCAAATAAGAAATTGTAAAAGTTAACAAAGGGTCGAAGACTATTCGAGAGAGAAATTGAAGAACTGCTCATGAAAATGCTATTTAATTGCTCTTATTCATGAAGCATTATAGTTTCATATAGCCTGGGAACATCAAACTTTAAATCCAAGTGTAATATTTCAAACTGTTCTCCATTGCTAACAAATACATCATAATGTGCTAGAGAAATTCCATACCTTAGTTTATTCTTATTACATACTCAAAATAAAATAAAAGAAACTAAGTGCTCCACCCAAACCCCTCACAAAAATCACAGGAATTAATAGGGCTCAAAATTTATACCTGTCCAGCTGCATCTTTAACAAACGTGGCCTCTTGAGAAAGATACAAATCTTCCAACACCTTCCCGCACTTTTCACAACATCTAAGACCCAAAACAAATGACCAAAAAGGTAGTCAGCTACTCTCTTTCTATAATCTACAAAGGACCAACACAATGTTCTACTATAATAAAAGAACAGAAGCTCTAAATGCAAGGTGCCACCAAACAGTATGTAGTTCCACAGTTATTATCCCACAAATAAAGTCCAAGTGCAAAGACACTTACAAGGAACTTTCATCGGGTCGCATTCCAGAAACATTTCTTCTACAGTGATCACAAAACACCATTGTCTAATACTATAACTAGACTCCTTTAGAAATTGGCCGAAGGAGAAAAAAATACTGTACAGAGCACCGATGATATTCCTAAGAAGAAAAACAAAATTATTAAAGGAGTAGCATCAGAGTTACTATGCTGATAAATGAGTAAGAAGCATCAGAGTTAGATAGGCCAAAGAGGGTTAATATTATCAAAGGAGTAGCACAGTATGCATCATGATTGCAATCCACCAATAATTCATTGGGACATATCAAGTAACAATGTTTTATTGTCCAGAAATCTTGAAGCACAAGTCTCAGACTTTGGCACAGCAAGGTTCTTGAAGCGTGATTCAACAGTTTGAACAACATTTCCTGGCACATATGGCTATGTTGCACCAGGTGATTAGCTTTACATATATATGTTCCCTATTTAACTCTTTTACAAACTTTTAAGGTGTTTAATGATAGATTGTGCAAAAAGTTTTGATAGAAAAAGTCATTCATATGGAGTAAAATTTCGGTTTCCAAGTTGGTAGAGTTTTTTCTTTTTGCCAACTCCAAGTTGGTAGAGTTGTTAAGGAAATAAGGTAATAATATATGTTAAAATCTTATTTTGGTCCCTGAATTATACGGAGAATTCCGTTTTGGTCCCTAAAATATTTTTCGTTTTGGTCCTCAAACTTGTTTATTGATTTTATCGTTAGTTCAAAATGTGATTTCGTCTAGTTTCTGCTGTTATCTTTGACCTAGACAATTGAGATGAGCGATTTATCTCTCGTGTGTTCTAATAAGTGAGTTGTTAGAGAAATAAAGAAAAATCTTACCTCTTAGTCAAATCACTTATTACAACACATATGAAAGAGTAATCATCCAAGCAAGGTAATCAAGATCAAGGTCTTGCTAAGGATCAGAAGGGACACGAAATAGATCGAATCAGAAGATTGGATTGAGGATTGTAAAATCCTAGTTTTCTTTTTTTAAAAAAATTAATATATATGTAATAACAATAATTTTTTAATCTTTTCTACTTTAAAAGAGCAAGTTGTTTACAAATTTATTTTCCAAAAATGCCCTTGTGATGTTTCTATTCTTACAACTATCTATAGTTGAAAAGAACAACTCAAAGGGGACAAAATTGAGGTTTGCCTCCATTTAATTATAACATATTCACTTGGGCAACACAGACCCCTTGGGAAATCATTGTGTCTTTCTCTTTAATTGCTCTAATTGCTCTAAGACTCAGGTCATAACATTAGGCACCCATAAGGAAATGTTACATCGTTTCAATCTTTAGTAACTTCTTCATTTAAGTTCCAACAAAAAATGACTCCAAGTAGGGCTGACCATATATGTGATTACTTCATCTATATTTCATACGAATCATTCTCTCCAGAAATGGAAGAAAGAGTATATGGTGATAGTATTTTAAATTACAACGTGTCCCAAAAATTTCTCATCAATTCCACTCCTCACTAATTTTGAACATCTCCTGAACAGAGAACGACTAAAAGTACACGAATTTATCCATAAGAGAGAACAAATTACAGTACTTAATTCAATTTGATGCAAATTTCTATGATAAAAGAGACTGACAAACGGATTTGTGGAAACTGGCAGCAAGATGTCAATGTCATCATTCCAATCACAAGATGATACAACCATTAAGTTAATCATTTATAATTATATATGTGAGTGCAGCCAGGATGTGTAAAGAAAAAGGAACACCACAAAATGCAGACGAATCCACAAAATCTTAAAAAAAGGAAGCAAAACCTAAAAGAAGCAGATACGAGACTAGCCACTGCACAGTCGACGAGCAGAAACGACAACGACAATCGGCGTTTTCGGACTTCTCTGGCGGCGTTTTCTGCTTCACACACGTTAGTCCTCTCACTCGATGCCTCTCTTCCTTACTATCTATGGGGTGGTTAGGGGCTTGGGCACGAGAGGAATTGAGGGATGCGTAGGGTAAGAGAATTTTATAAGTTTGAGTTGGATGGATTTCAGAATTTTTTTTCTTTTTTTTCTTTTTTTTTTTTGTAAAATTACTATTAGAGCCTTAGTTTTGTGACACTTAAGGAATTAAAAAAAAATGATATAATAAATAATAAATATTAATTATTTTTAATATATATAAAATATTAATCATTTCTTTAATAAGTATTTTTACTTATATATATTAAGATTATTTTTATATTAATTATTATAATAATAATTGAATTGTTTATATATATATATATTAATATTAAAGAAAGGAGAAGAAGAATATATTTATATCTATACTATATTTATATCTATATCTATACTATATTATATGTCTGAGAGGCTTTCTGGTCATCCTGTAAAATATAGTATAAAATAAATTATTTACAACTTAATACATAAAAATAAATATTAAAAAATAAAATAAAATGAACCCACGTCCCCCACCCCATGTTCAGATAAATAATATATTAAAAAAAAAAAACCCATTACTGCAACCCCACCTTCCCACAATTTGGCATTATAAACCTTATGTCAAAAATAAATTGCAATATAAATTTACCTACATAACTCCAACAAATAATTTAAATTTAAAATATCTGAATTTTAAGAGATGTTGAAGTTACTTTTCAAATCCTTCATTGATCATGTCCACGTTTATGGAATATGGATTCGTGCTAAAAAAAATTGCAACATAAATTAAAATACATAACTCCAACAAATTATTTAAATTTAAAATATCCGGATTTTTAGGGATGTGGAAGTTACTTTTCAAATTTTTTTCATTGAACATTTCCACATTTCCAGAACATGAATTCGTCCTATACATGTGCCTAATATATTTTTTTTTTGAATGAATAAGCACAGTACATTAAGGATTAAAGAAAAACGAACCTAACTCGAGTCTTGTGGTGAGGTTTCGGGCTGCATTTGAGAATCTTAGCACAACTTTTCCTGGTGATGCCGAAGGCGTGAGAATTCTGAGCTGAATAGAGTAGTCTCTCCAGGAAGCTCCGAATAGTCAGCAACATAGCTTGATCAATCTCAGTCGTTGCATCATGAACCTCTCCGTAACAGAAGGTCTGGGAATTGTTATGATTCTTAAAAATCCCAATCCCCATCTTCATGCTAGAGTGCCACTTGCAAAAGTCCACGATCCAGTTGAAGTTGTCCTTGGATGTAGTGGTGTTAGCAGGAGTAATTTTAGGAGTGAGGTTCATTGCATTGTGGCAGTTATCATGTTGAATCATCATATTCTCGATGAGATGGATCGTATTTACTGCATTGACAGATCTCTTGCGGAATAAGGTTGCATTTCTCTGGTGAAAGATGGCCCAACAGATCCAGATAGCCCGGTGAGCAATTTCCCAATCTTTGCATCTTTTTCTGTAGATTGAATTTTTAAGAAAAAGTTCGGTGGATTTCTTTGTAAAACCAAGACTGGTGATTGAAAGCGGTAAACACACATATCATACATCACATGTACACATAAACAGTTTTAAATCCTAGAACTAACCAGGCTCTGATACCACTGTTGGGAATTCTAGGCGCCTAACGCAGCGGAAGCAAATATAAAATTAAAAACAAAACACGCAGGTCCTAAAATTCCCGAACGGATCCGCTAGTAGAATTTAAGACTTTTAAGATAGTGGTATACCTCACGAGTTTCAATCGATTGGTTGAACAAGGCGTGTTCCAGGAGTTCACTCGCAGCGTCCTCCCTCTGCCGGTAATCCACACGAACAGTTTCCTCGGGCACCAAGGTGCTAGCCTTCAGTTCTTTTCTCCAAAAGAACTAGGGACCAATCTACAGTGTATTTGAACTCAAGAACTCCTTCTTGATTCAAACTCCAAAAGTGGCGCAATGGAGAATTCCCCACAAGAACTCCTTCTTGTTTTTCCTTCTCTCACAAACCCTAATTTTTGGCAACCACAAATCGAATTGCCTAACTCTTAGGCCAAGTCGATTTTACCCTCTCAACTCTTGAGAACCAAAAATTTCCTCACTTGGAAGCTAGGGTTTTGAAGGAGGCGATTTTTCTATCTCTCTCAACAAGGAGGATGAAAATTGCACAAATGAATTCTCTCATGGTGGCTTAACCTAGGCGCCTAGCCCTAGGGTTTTTATAATTATTTTTAGAGCATTATTATAATTCCATAATAATAATAATATGGCTTCATGAATTGAATTTCAAATTATAATATTACCATAATATTAAATTTAAATTCAAATCGTAATCTTAGAGAATCAAATGAGAGATCAAATCTCCCCAAAAGATACTCTAAGATGGCGCCATATTGCTCAAATTATCTTTGGAATTTTATAAATCAAAAACCTTCCTAACTCTTAGGAAGTCATGATTCACCAAAGATCCTGATTTGAGATCTCATCCACATCTTTTGAATTCAAATCTTTTGATATCTCCATCAAATCTTTTGAATTCAAATTATTATTTAAATTAATAAAACAATTTTATTAACCTAAATATCATAAAAGAGGCGCCACCCTCATGCCAATATTAGGGAATTTTATAATTCAATAATTTCCTAACTTTTAGGAACCTTATCTGAATTATTTTTCCTTAATATTTTAATTGTAAATAATTAATCCAAATTAATTATTTAACAATTATTATATTTAAATTTGTCTCACAAATTTAAATACTTCACAACTGTAGATCAATTAAGACAAGACATAATGTCCCAGACATTTCCTCTGTGTCTTAAATCGTGCCACCGGAGTGACCCACGAATTAACCCTAATTCGTGTCCCTTTTAAACGGTGTCCTGTTCCTGCTCGTGTGTGACCCAGCAGGCCCCACGTGAAGTTGGCAGTAGGTCATCCCCATGACCTACAAGTCGTGAGCGGACTCTAGCAAGCCATCACGACTACCCAAAACACGTGAGTTATCGGTTTTTACCAAAACCGACTTAACCTTAGTACCTCCATGGCACCGACCCTATTGTTCTGCGATATCTTGGTTATGGATCAGGCACGGGAAAGTCATCCATGATCCAAACCTTTACTTTCTCGATCTCCTTGAGTAAGTCCCAATATCTAGCATGGCCATGCATTTCCTGGACAGACTCATCGAGGGCGCCAGTAAGATATCTCCCAATTTAATGGGGAACAAAATCCCAATTTTGGTCAGTCCACATTCCTCAGCACGGCAATCAACCAAACCCGTACTTAGCCCTTATGACTACCCTGTTACGGGCAGCGTTAGACTAAGCCAAAGTCTGACAACTGCAACGCCGGAATAATGATGACCTCAGGTCTAAGGCGTCGTGACAGGTGTACAGGAGAGGCAAGCTGATGACTAAACCCATGCAGGACTCTCCAGGTCATGTCCAGCATCTAGTGCATGCATCTCTATGCACCGAGGTCATGCTGGTCTTAGTTCATTTGAAGTTCCCACTTGAATGAGCGACCAAGGACAGTTTAGATTAATTATCTCATAATTAATCACGGACTGTTATCATAGTAAACATGCTAATAATATGATAACCATTAATTTATCTCCATAAATTAATTGATATGTTCACAACATATCTATAATATGATAACCATTAATATCTCCATAAATTAATTGATATGTTCACAACATATCTATAAAATGATTGGCCCTAGGGCACAATCTCCAACAGGGTTACAACCTTAGCCTTAGGGAATAGGCCAAGCCAGTCCAAGTTGCAAATTCCCCTGTCTAAACGCTCCCAGACACAGTTGTCATGGCTTCTGTTGTTGGTCCAAGTGTGCCAGGGCCCACAGGAAGCTAATTCCACAAGGCCTCTTTGATTCATGACAGAGACAAACTCAGAAGAGCCCCTTGAAGTGCTACACTTGCTGATTTTATCTTTAGAAGACAGAATTTGGTTAAAATCCCCCATAAGAAGCCATGCATCGTTGTCCTGATTAGAGTCACCAATATAATTCCAAAGAGCACTTTTCATTGAAGACTTGGGGGGGCCATAAATGGCCGAAAACATGAACTGGGCACCACCAAGAGTAGTGACTTTACATTCAATCCAAAAGCTAGAACTACTGATAACAGTCACTAACAGGTCCTTAGACCACAAAATACAAAGACCCCCTTTTTTTCCTAAGGGCTCCACAAAGAAATGATTAACAAGGGTGCCTTGATTCAAAATACAAGAAAGCTTACTACTATGACACATGGTTTCCTGAAGGAAAATTAAACTAGGATTAAACTTGAAAATAATGTCCCTAAGTCTACGTTTTGTAGAAGCCCTGCCAAGGCCTCTACAGTTCCAGGAGATGAGCTTCATGGATCTTTGGGGAGCTGTTCTGGGACAGCTTCTCCTAACCCGAAAGAGCAATTGGTGAAGTTAGAAACTAGGTTGTCCATCCACTCCTCAACAACAGCTTCAGACACAGCAGGTTCCTTTAATTTTTTGTTGGCGTGAGCAGCTTCATCGTCATCTTCGATCCCAGAATTCAGCTTATTTGGTGTTTGCTCCAATTCAGAGTAATTTCTTTTCCTAGTAAGGTTTCCCATGAGTCTAAGCTTAACAGGCGATTGCTTGGCTCTCTTACAAACATCTTCTCTAAGGTCCTCCAAGTTCTCATAGCGCCGCTTCCTAGTGATTTCAGTTTCCCAGGTAGCGTCCATCCATCCTGTGAAGTCATCTGGAGGAAGATCTATCATCCAAAATGTGCGGCTAGAGTTGGGGTCATCCATTTGGGACCAAACAAGCATGCTTTGGGCAGGGGATCTTGATAGAATATGAGAGTTGGGTTCGATCATGACAAAAGAGTGCCCATTCCAGATCATTCCCATCTCAGCGACAATAGGTGTGGCATGATCCATGCCTTGTTGAGCTGGTTGAGCTTGATTTATTAATGGAATTAAGTCAGGGATAGGGTCAGGGTCTCCTGTTTGACTTGATTCGCCAATTTCAAAGTGCGGATTGCTTTCTTAGGATATTGAGTCACAGAGGTGTGGAGGGAAAGCAACCCTTCTGTCGAAAATGTTTGGATGAGTAGAGGGAGATGGTGTTTCCAGAGAAAAAACTCCATTAGTTAAGGCCAGCGATCCATCCTCCATCTCCAAGTATCCCAAAATTTGATCCTGATTGGAGGATTGACCTTTCTCAGGGTTAGAATCTAGAAGAGGCAGTGGGAAGGTATTCATGAAGGGAGGCCTCCTGTCAGTCAGATTCCAATTCGTGGCGAGAAGAACAGGGTCTTCAGATTCATCCAAATATATTGTCAGATCCTGATAGTTGGAATTCGTTGCTGCAGTAAGAGTAGGAAAGTTTGGTAAGGGAAGAGTAATTGCATCTGGACCTGGGAGTCCGAGAGTAGTGATGTTCTCAGGAGGAGCATCCAGAGGGGCTTCTGGAATAGTAATCCCCATGGGTTCATCCTCAAGATCTTCCGGAAAATCATTATCAGTATCATATGGGGTGACATGGTTTTGCATAAGTTCTTCTTCAACTTCAGGGGGCATGGCACTCATTGCCCCATCTTCATCAAGATATCCCCACGGGTCGAAATCGTAGTCCATCGGTGGGGCAGCCCATGGGCGATAAGTGTGTTGCCCATTGGGGAAGTGGTGAACCCTGATTGTTGTTGAGCGTCAGTCAGGGTGATTGAAGAAGCGTCGTGCATCATTTATGAAATGGGTCCGAGTGAAGCTGACTCCCTGTTCAACTCCAATCCTATTCTGAAGGTGTTCCATTTGTCTCTCTATTGATGCAGAGACTTCATCATCAGTCCACGGGCAAACCGAATAGGTGTGCCCGATTTGTCCACAGTTACGGTAGAGTTTAAATATCCTTTCATAGCGGATAGTGACCCATGCAAAGCTTCCTGAGTCGAGGGCCACCATGACTCCCATTAAGAGCGGTTCCCCTAATTTTATACGGACTCTGGCACGCATAAAGCGAACATTACGAGGCATTCGTGGGCTCCAATCTATGTCAAGGACAACACCAACCAGGGAAGCAAGCTTTCTTACCACACGGTATACTTGGAATTCAAGGGGAAGTCCCCAAAACTCCACCCATAGCGGAATTTCGCGAAGAGTGAGTTGCCGGAGAATCATGTTGGGTTCCCATAAGACCGTTGAAAGCAGAGCACCATCCAGGGACCATGGACCATTCCTGTGAACAAAGATTAGATCTTCCATTCGCTGAAAATGGAGAATGTAGCGTCGGCCATCATGCCCAACCACAGTAACGTTGCCAAGAAGGTGCCAAAAACTATTTATGAGGGATTGCATACGTTGGGTTGTGAATTCCCGGACGTCATTCATGACACCAATCAGGCATCTGTTCCAGAAACTGCGGTTCATGTCAATTAGCTGAAAACCGAAATCAACGACAGGCACTCGGGCAGCCCGATGGCCCGGCAAAGGTCTTGGGTTATTAGCAAAAGTAGCGTCATGAGCTTCCTCATTATCCATATCTTCATTTTCAGAGCCACTCGAATCAGTCCAGCTAACTTCACGGCGGTTGTGGTTCATTTTGTCACTGGGAAAATAATTAGGAAGCGAGTGGGAAGATGGTGTGATTGTGGAAGAAGGTTCAAGGCGACTTCTTTTAAAACGTCGACCCATATCCTGACTTATCAGACTAGGGGAGAAGGCGTGCGAGCAAGCTACAGCCATGGGGGGATAGGATAACGGCGCTGAGAAGGGGTAGAGGCAGCACCTGACCAGTTAGAGAAATGGTGTAATTAATGAATGGGAAGAGGGATTGGGCGGTTAAGACATAGGCGTGAAGAATAGAAAGAAATGATTAGGTTTAATGAGCACGGGAAGAGGCGCAATAAATTTGTAAGAGCTAATTAACTAGGGTAATTAAGGCAGACAAAAGAGATTTAACGAAACGGGAAGGCTATTGGGTAAGAGGTTGAGATAAAGAGGGTGAATGAGAAATCTTCAGAAAGGGGAGGGGGGTTAAGTAATGATGGGTTTTGGATAAACAATGCAAGGCCTACACTACCTGAGTGAAGGAGGAAAAAGATTGGGTGGAGGAACGGCGTAGGAGGCGGATTAGGGTTCAGGTGGGATAGATGCCAAAAAGGGGGTTCAGATCCGAAATGAACAAGAAGTAGGATAGAGAAAGTGTTTTTTGGGGGATTTGCGTCGGTGGGGCAGGATTTTGCAAGAACTAGATTGAAGACACGTGGTGGTAACGGGGGAACCCACTTGGGGTTATGAAGAGAACTCACTGATTGGAGTTTTTGGATCCATTTTTTATGTGCCTAATATATGAGACTGCCATGTTTCTATTTTGTAGTTATGTGATATTGTGCATTTAAAAATATTTAAAATTATACGCTATTTAATAATTTATTTAAAATAACAACTGCCCGCTTTTTTAGGAATAACAACTTCTTTCATAAGTTCTTCCCCCACATCTCAATAAATATCTTTCTTATATCACCATGACTTTTCTCTTCATTTCAAATTAAATTATAGAACTTCTTCTTTATTTCAAATTAAATCCAAATCCCATAACTTCAAATTTTGTTGAAATTCGTTTAATTATTAATTATTAATACTAATATAAAAAATCAAATTACCTTCTCATTACTTTCTAATTTTAAATTTAAAATTTTAAATATATTATCAATATTTAAATAATACAAATATATATAGATTTTTTTTTTTTGCCAATAAATATATATAGATCTTTTTGGGTCATTTAAAACTATAGTATAAAATAAATTATTCTAAATATAATACACTAAAATAAATATTAAAAAAACATTAAATCATGTCCCCCCCTCCCCCCACGTTCATGCATTTTTATTTTTTGAAATTGCTATTAAATTATTAAAGCAACCCATGTCTCTCCCTTTCTCTCAATTAGTCAAAACCTCCAATTAGTCCCAACTATATGAGATAATTTCAAATTGGTCTTAAATATTTTATTTATTTTATATGAGTCTAATATATTTTTATAATTTCTCAAATTGGTTCTAAACTTACTCATTTATCAATATAAGAATTTTATTTAATCTTCAACTTTAAATCAATTCAAATGTTATATGCACCTAGTATATATATATATACATATATATATTTACACATACATCAACCAATGCAAACAATTTTTTGGTACAAATACAAAGTCATAAGAAATCAATTTTAAACATGAAATTGATTAGCATAAGTGCATAACACAAAATAAGTCTTCAATCTCAACTCAAGTATTTAAATTTAGACCCCACACTACATGAAACTTAAATTAAAAACATCAACACATCAAATAATTCTTAAACAACTCCAACAAACACATCAAAATCAAACAAGTCTTGCTAGTTTAGTTTACTATAACAAAATTAAAAAGTATTAAATAACCCAAAATCGAAATTTGCATCTTCATTTCCCTCAGCATCAACACTATTATCTGTTGAGAAATCCCCGGGGAAACACGCAGCGGAAGAACTGTAAAAAAAAAAAAAAAATTGCGCCCCCAGGAAAATCCCACCCTGAGATCCGCTAGCTGAATTTAAAACCAGATACGAAAAGTGTTATACCTCAGGCTTTCAATCGGATTGGTGATACTCGTGAGTCTAGAAGTCCGTTTGCACGTCCTTCCTCTACCGGTGATCCACACGAACAGTTTCCCGAACACGAGGTGCTAGCCTCCACGCCTCTTTCTCCAAAGAGACTCGGGATCGAATCTACAGTTTTTGGATTCAGGAACTCCTTCTCTGAAATCCAGGTAGGTGGCGCCACAGAGAAGTAGACAGCAACAAAACACCTTTTGTTCTTCTCCTTTTCATAAATGCCAATCGACTTTCTCTCTCTAACTCTTAGGAGAAAAGTCGAACTTCTCTCTCTACAAAGGAGGAAGGCGAGTTTCTCTCTCTCTCTACAAGGAGGAAGATGAATGCTCAATGAATTAGGGTTTCAAGTGTGTCTCATATGGGCTAGGCGACTTAGCCTATATAATTACCAAAATTATGGTAATTTTATAATTATAAAATCATGATATTACAATAATATCATATTTTATGACTTGAATATCTAATTAAAATATTACTATAATATTTTAATTCAAATTCAAATTGCTATCTTAGATAATCAAATGGAAGATCAAATCTTCCAATG
>QANZ01036996.1:0-20816 GCA_003254925.1 Chamaecrista fasciculata | reverse complement strand
AGTACTTGAATGCGATTCTTTCTTTTTGTCTCGTTTAAATCTCCCAAACAAGTTATTTGTGATTTTTTCCCATCTTTTTAGAGTACTTTTGGGAATTTAACATTTTGAGAACTAGATCAAACTAAAGAACTTATTCGATAATTGTCATTGTCCCTACTTGAAAAATGTCATAAGAGAATAGTCTAATTTGGAGATATATATGATGTCATTCATAAAAGACTGCATATTGTTAACCAAGAGTTACTAAATAATTTTGTAGAAAACATCAATTGTAGAGGGTCCCATATATTAAAGACACATTCTTTGATTAGATTCCCAAGTATTTTAAGAGGCCTCTAGGATCCCATAAAGTCAAATAGTTATGAAAAATTGAAAGCTTTAGTGTCAAAGAAAGCACACAAAGAATATCTTCTTTTTCCACATACATGCTTAGATAACGATGGAAATTGCTCATCAAATAGCCCACAACATGATGCTCAATAGTTGAATAATCATAAATTGAATTTCAGTTATTTTATTTAATTATATATACACATGTTTACAATTTTCCACTTTCTAACAATAGTATGCAAATATTTTCTTATACCATTCAAGTGCCACATTTATGTTGTTGAGTGTTGACTTTTAGACCAACATGAGTTCTGGCTCAAACCATTTTTCAACTTCCTCTTTGATTTAATTTTTTTTCCAATTTAATATTGCTGTTGGCGGGTAGGGATGACTGATTATTTTGGATTATTTACTTTTTATTAAAATTTTATAATTTTTATTTCATTCATTAATCAGAATTCTCAATTCATACATTAAGCACAACAGGTCTTGTCAATCTCACTCTCACCATTCATATTATGATTTAAAAACAATACAAATATATTTTGTGTTATTGACAATTATTTTTTATATGACATACATAAAAAAAATTATTTCAGTCAATTGTCCAATTTCACTTTCTGAAAAAAAAGAAGAAGAAGAAAGAATTGACATTTCAATCTGAGTCGCGTACTCACGTTTCTTTAAAAAATTTCAAGTCTATTCCATTCGAATTTGATATTCCTTCAATAATTTTAAGCAAATTAAAAAACATTAAATATATATAATAAGTAGCATTTTAACTTCATATTTAATTAAAATAATTAGAATTACATAATCAGGAAAGTTCGTTCAATAATTTAGACTTTTTCAATAAATATATGTTAACGTTTTAGCTAAATTGTTAATTGCTTTTAATTTTTTTTAATAATACTTAATATTAAATTATTCTTAAATAATATATATATATATATATCTATATCTATACTATATTATATGGCTCCACCCCTTTATGGTTGGTCAAAAATAGTGAATTAAAAAATTAAAAAAAAAAAATCACCACTCTCTCTCCCAACTCACTCCCCCACTTCTTTAAAAAAATAAATGAATTAAAAAAATACAAAAAATAATTAAAAATTAAAAAATGTCACCACTCTCTCTCTCCACTCACTCTCCCATATGAGGTAATTTCAAATTGGTCCTAAATATTTTATTTATTTTAGAAGAGTCTTACATATTTGTATAATTTCTCAAATTGGTCCCAAACTTACTCTTTTATCAATATAAAAATTTAATATAATCTTCAACTTTAAATCAATGCCAAGCCCCTAGTATATATATATATATATATATATATATTACTGTAATGTTTTTAAATTTGGGAATATAATGGAGAAAATATATAATTATCAGTTATCAGTCACAAACTAAGGAGATGAAATTAGAGTAGTCGAGGAGATAATGAAATTAATTATTGTATTTGTACCATTATATTTATATACCGCGTTCGCTAAACTTTTTTTTTAAATGTTAGATTTTTTGGATCCTTCACATTATATTAAGTCTCCATATCTCTATCTTTTTTTTTTGGCCCGAAGATCTCTATTTTTTTTTTGTGGCCAAAGAAGATCTCTACTTCACTATCAAAAATATTAACTGTAAGTTTGTTACAAACACGAAATAATATTATCTTATACTAAATTCTAAAATTAAGATGTTATCTTCTGGGAATCTTTCTCTCAAATTTAAATCATATAAGATAATGCAATAAAATATACAATTTCAAGAATTACAAAAGTTAATTAACTTTTCATTATCTTTAAATTAATTTTTTTATCATAAAAATAATGAAATAATATATTATTTGAAGAATCTACGTTTTTAAATTTAAATTTTAAAAGATTTTTTCATTATCTTTGATACACATCAATTCCTAATCGTACGTATATATATATTCTCTTCTAACCAAGCCCTCTTCCATCTTCAGTCTCGTCTCTCATCACTCATTTTTTTTGAGAGATTTTAGGGTAAAGTTCTTTCGATAAATTTGAGTTATTTGAGATCAATAAAGTTCTCTCATCACTAATTACTTGATATATAGTTCTTAGTCGATCGGGATTTTGTTGACCAAATTATTGACAAAAAAGCTTGTTAAAAATGGAGTGTTTGAAGAGGAATTGCATGAGGGTTTTGGGGCAGCGTCAACACAAAAACAATGGTATTGGAAGCTACAAGATTTTATCATCATCGGACAAAAATGATGAGGAAACGATGTTAGATAAAAGGATAAGGAAGCTGAAGAAGAAGCAAAGGGAAAACAAAAGCAAAAAGGTTCCTAAGGGATGCTTTTGTGTATACGTTGGTCCTGAGAGACAAAGATTCGTGATCAAGATTAAGGTAGCTAATCACCCATTGTTCGTGATGCTTCTAGAAGATGTTGAAAGTAAATATGGGTTTGGATATAATAATAATGGTCCAATATGGCTTCCTTGCAATGTTGAGTTCTTCTGTAAAATCCTCGCGGAGATAGATATGGCTTAGCTTTGCTCAAACATGATAGATATTGTACAATTTGGGAATACAAGTTCGTCTTTTCTTTAAAAATTAAATATGTATATTTTTTTTGCTTTGCTCAAAATCGTATTTTTGTTTAAAATTATTAAGTTTGGGCCAGATTTTATTTTTATTCTAAACATTTTATTTGTTTTCTAAAAATAATTTTAAAAACTTAAAATATCAAACTCATGAATCATTGAGAAAAGGAGAGTAAGGGAAACTGAATTGAGATATCTTCTATTTGTTTAAAAATTTGAAAAAATGATAAGGAATATATGAATAATTAATTGTTATTTTTCAATTATATATCCCTTTTTTCATAAAAAAGGATAACATTCACAATTTTTTGATATCTCATATTAAGAATTTAAGATGTTTTAAAGAATGTATTATAACTATTATTTTCTCTATTTATATAATTAAATATTCTCCAAAATATTGTCGTTTATAGTATATTAAATTTATATAAGAATTAATTCTCATTATATTTTCTTTTAACTTTTATCTTCTAAAAGAATCATATTACAATTTGAGCAAAAAGAATCTCATATCACCAAAGGTACTGTTAGGCAAATTAATCCAATTTATAACTAGTTATGTTTTAATCATTAAAATTTTTACACTTTTTATTTATGAAATGTCACTCATACCAGATGTTAGTTTTCTTCTTTCCCTTTTTTGACAGATAATAATATTACCGCCAGCAATGACTCAGCCGCCATCTTTAATTTCTTTTTTCCTCGTTGATTTTTCTACTTCAAACACGGCCTCCGTGACGGCTTATTTAACTACAAAACTCAACTTACACACACAATTTATCTTTTTTGACTTAATTTTGGCTTCTCCATTCAATAATTTAGACTTTTTCAATAAATATATTTTAGCTAAATTATTTATATTGAATTGAAGTGATTTTAAAGTAAATAACCTTTGATGATAAATTTATTAATTCTGATTCTAATAATTCTTTGTCATTATACAAATCTCTTATTCTTCTTTAATGANATATATATATATATATATCTTATATTATATGGCTCAACCCCTTTCTGGTCGTTCATGTTTAAAATTATAGTCTATGAAATTAAAAATAAGAGAAAATTTATTATCCGGTCTCTCTTTCTTTACTAAGTTAACAATTTAGTCTCTTATTTATTTTACATACATATTTGCGTGCTCGTTAAGGCATGCAAAACCCCTAGTATGTATGTATACGGACTACGGTGGGTCAATATATTACATCATGTATATAGCTAGCTGATGTTATTGTACATATGTTTTAGCATTCACATTCAAATTCAACTTCCTTCTTTGACTAGGAGTTAACGTTGAAACTAAATGGTCAACGCATGTGCTCGGCTTTGATTAGTCTTCGATCCATACACCACCATATATATTCTCCTCCCGTTTCTTCAATTCCATCTTCACTCTCGC
The DNA here is from genome assembly GCA_003254925.1 of Chamaecrista fasciculata. NCBI lineage: Eukaryota > Viridiplantae > Streptophyta > Magnoliopsida > Fabales > Fabaceae > Chamaecrista > Chamaecrista fasciculata. Next base: position 16,517 of record QANZ01036996.1, on the reverse strand, counting down.
TTCTCAGTACTCATTCTTATTGAGAGATTTTGGAGTAAAGTTCTCTCAATAAATCTGAGTTTTGGGATTATTGATTGATTTGAATGATGGAGTGTCTGAAGAAGATGAATTTTATGAGAGTGTTGGGCCAACACAAAGACGACGACAATGGTATTGGAAGGTACAAGATAATATCATCAGATAAAGGGGCGGGGAAGAAGCAAAGCAAAAAGGCTCCTAAGGGATGCTTTTGTCTATACGTTGGACCTGAAAGACAAAGATTTGTGATCAAGATCAAAGTGGCTAACCACCCATTCTTCCATATGCTTCTACAAGATATTGAGAATCAATATGAGCTTGGACATCATAATAATAATGGTCCAATATGGCTTCCTTGCCATGTTGATTTCTTTTGTGAAGCCCTCTTGGAGATACAGAACGACTTAGCTTTCCACAATACATCTTTCTTTAATCGCCCTTTATTCTAATCATAAATTTTAGGTTAGGTTCATGACTTATTTGTACAATACACGATACTAGAATTTGTTCTCCTTCATTTTTTGATTCATTGATTCGGCTAGAGCGAGGGTCATTTTAGTATTAGTTAGCAAAGAATGAGGATTAGTTTGTTAATAAGAAAATCAGAAACATGAATACATGATGGATTATATTGTACAATTTGGAATACTATACTAGTGTGTCTTTATTTGGTTAAAAATTAAATATGTATATAATTGTCTCTTTCGGTCAAAATCTTATTTCTGTTTGAAGTTAAGTTTGAACCAGATTTTATTTTGATTCCAAACATTTTATTTGTTTTTTAATACTACTTTTAAAATTTTTAAAATGTAAAATTCATGAATTATTCATTATTTCATGAGAAAAGGAAAGTGGGAGAAAGAGAATTGAGATATCTTCTATATTTTTTTTTTTTTGGTAAGGACGGGCCTAAAAGGCCAGAAACCAAACAAAGCAAACGAAAACCACAAAAAAAACAACAAAAAAAAACAAAAAAAGAAACAGCACAACACGAAACAAAAAACAAAGGGAAAGAGGGAAAAAAACACGGACGCTTCAGACCATCCGCCATCAACCCTCACCCCTAACAACACCTAACCCTAAACTATCGCGCAGCAGATGAAGACTCAGGTCCGGCGACGGCGCTGTCCAGACCTCAAGTGCAGGGTCACGATGTTGGACACCCTTGTTAGCCAGGAAATCAGCGCAGACGTTCGCTTCTCGCCAAACATGTCTAATGGACCAATCGTCGAAATTAGACAACAGAAGGGCAGCTTCGCGCACAATACCGTGGATCTCCATAGGGCAGCTTGAAGGCACTTTAAAGGCTTCAACAACAGTGGTGGAGTCACTTTCCAGACAGAGCTTCTTGATTCTGATGTTGGAGGCCATCCGAATTAGCTCCAGAATAGCCCAAGCTTCAGCTTTGATGATTGAGACGTTTCCCAGAAACCTGCAGAAGCCGTGAATCCATCTCCCATAGTCATCCCGAAGTAAGCCGCCACAACCTGCAAGATGAGAATTAGCTTTTAGAGAACCATCGCCATTTCCTTTAACCCACCCTGTATCAGGAGGATCCCAGGTAACAGTTCGATTCTCGTGAACATGATTTCTAGGATGTGAAACCAGGTTATGTAAACCCTGATCAAAATCCAATAAAATATGGTTGATGATTTCAGCAGGTCTATGGGGACGTCTGAAATCCGTATTATGCACAGAGGCATTTCTCCAGTACCAGAGCTGCCAAATTGCCACAGCCCAAATCCTGTTCCAGGTAAAATTACAGATAGAGTGAAAGTTATTATTTAAATTAAAGTGAATCCAGTTATGAATATCCATATTATTAAAATTATGCAGCTCCTGGTGATCCAAAAAGGAACTCCAAACTTCAGTAGCAAGCTTGCAGTCTCTGAAAATATGAATTGCAGATTCAACCAAATGGGGGCAGTGCTCACACCAAGCGTAACCACCAAACCAGGTATTACATAACTCTCTAGTGGGAATCCTGTTGTGAGCTAGCAACCAAATAAGGACTTTGACTCTTTCAGGAACCTGTAAACTCCAAATTTTATTAAAGATAGGAACTTTTGGAATGCATTTTGTTTTAGTTAAATAAGCACTTTTAACAGTAAAAAGACCATTGCTTTGAAGGCCCCAAACAAGCTTATCATGAGTGTAGCTACTAGTAGGAGGAACCTCAGAGCAAAGTCTAATGTATATGTCATTTGGGAGTAAGGTTTTTAAATAATCAAGATTCCATGAACCATTGTTATTACTTAGATCCCTAACGTGATCATTAATCCTGTCCATAGGCAGAGAAATATTGATGTAGTTTATTAGGGGTTGCTCTAGAATTCCCCAATTATCAAGCCAAAACAAAGTATCTCTCCCATCTCCCACACACCATTTAGCACAATTTCCTAAATCCTTCCAAAGTTTAGCAAGTTCTTTCCAAAGAATAGAGTCATTGTCTTTAACACTAATGTCTCGCCTAAGATCTTTCCCTCTCCCATACTTCCCAATCAGAACCTGGCTACAAAAATTATTTGGATTGTCAATTGTTTTCCAGCCAACTTTCATGAGGAAAGCGTCATTCATATCTTTCAACCTTTTGATCCCCAGGCCCCCACTCGCTTTTTCTCTACATAGAACATCCCAACTCAAAGTGTGTAAACGTCTACCCCCTTCAGGATGACCCCAAATGAAATCCCTTTGCAATTTCTCAACCTCATCACAAATTCCTTTAGGAAGGCGAGTAGATTGCATAGAATAGTAAGGTATAGAAGAAATGACAGACTTAGCTAGAGTAATTCTTCCTGCCATGGAGAGGCAGTTTGCCTTCCAACCCGAGAGCCTAGATTTGACTCTATCTAGAACTTTGGCGAAATCTCTCTTAACCTGTCTACCATGAAGTAAAGGCATACCTAAATAATTTCCAAGATTATCAGTCTCGGAGAAACCGCAGATGTCAATGATATCCTTTCTAATATGGATAGGAGTTTTACTAGAAAAAAAGATCTTAGTTTTATCAATATTAACTTTTTGGCCCAAAGCCTCACAAAAAGAGTTAAGACAATCCATGACACAAAGAATTTGATCAGAGGAGGCTTCTCCAAACAAAAGAATATCATCAGCAAATAAGAGGTGAGAGACAAAAGGACCATTACGACCAGCCCTAAGTGTGTTCCAATCCCCACTTTCCATTCTATCATTAATAAGGTGAGTTAATTTTTCAAGGCAAAGAACAAAAATGTAAGGAGAAAGAGGATCCCCTTGTCTAATTCCTCTTGAAGGTTTAAAAGAACTAGTTTTACCCCCATTAAAAATAATGTTAAAGGAAGTAGAAGTAATGCAATTCATAATAAGAGCTCTCAACTTATTAGGGATACCTAATTCAGTCAAAACATTATTTATTGTGTCCCAACTAAGCCTATCATAGGCCTTTTCGAGATCAATTTTGATTGCCATGTAATTCTTTTTGCCCTTTAATCTTCTCATGCTATGAAGCATTTCCTGCGCTATAATGATATTGTCTTGTATATTACGCCCCGGAACAAAACTAGCCTGAAACGGGGACACCCAAGTAGGAAGGAAACTTTTTAGTCTGTTTACAATAATCTTTGAAACACATTTATAAATGACATTACAAAGGGCAATGGGCCGAAAATGGGTTATATATTCAGGATGATCATTTTTGGGGATAAGCACAAGTAAAGTTTTATTAATTTCATCCAGACTAATCTTACCATCAAAAGCTTTACAAACGATGTTGTACATACTGTGACAGACCTGATTCCAACTTTTTTGAAAGAAAATAGCAGGGAAACCATCATCACCGGGGGCTTTTGTACCGCCCATAGAGAACAAAGCATTCTTGAGTTCATGGAGGGAGGGAGTGGCTTCCATCTGGATAAAAGAATCCTCAGGTATATGATTAAATCTCATTGTAGTTGAAACAACAGGCCTAGTGGGCACATCCTCATGAAAAAGATTAGTAAAGTGGTTAACGGCAATATTTTTAATGCATTCAACATCATCAATCCAAACATTGTTATTGTCCTTAAGCATATTGATTCTATTCCTTCTTCTTCTAATGATAGTTTTAGTATGAAAGTATCTAGTATTTTTATCCCCATGTGTCAACCATTGGCATCTAGATTTTTGTTGCCATAAAATTTCCTCTTGAGAGAGAATTACAGATAATTCCCTTTGTAGAGTACTCTCAAGGTTATGTAAGAAGATGTTTTTTGGATAGCTAGGGGCTCGTTGGATGCCCCTAAGTCTATTAAGAATATTCCTCTTTTTTTTTCCAATATGACCAAAAACCTCATTATTCCAATTTTTAATTTTGAGTGTAAATTCTGACATATTAGTGTTCCAATCCTCATGATTATTCCAATTATTTTTTACAAAATCCTCAAAAAGATCATGGGTGAACCAAGCGGCTTCAAATCTAAAAGGCCTATTGCTAACATTATTATTATCTTTTTCAAGGTGCAACAGGAGGGGATGATGGTCAGAGTAAATCCTAGACAAAACACAAACCGTGGCCTCATGGAAGGTAGTTCTCCAAATCTCATTGCACAGGACTCTATCAAGACGTTCCATAATTCTATCATATTGATTTAACTTTGGTCCATACCATGTGAATTTAGGTCCATCCGCATGAATATCCAACAGACTGTTATTGAAAATCCATTCCTTGAAGATTCGGCCCCTATTAGGGTCATAGGGAGCTCCACCAACCTTTTCGGATGCATCAATGATTTCATTGAAGTCGCCGGCAATTGCCCAAGGAATTTCCGGATCCGGAGCAGCTAGGGACAAATCACTCCAAAGACCATCTCTGATTTCCTGATGAGGACTTGCATACAAGATAGTAAGACACCAAGTAGTAGAATTAGTCAAGTTAGTATCAATGTATAAATTTATGAATTGAGGATGAGTGTTAAAATTGATGACATTAATAAGGTTAGGATTCCAAGCAAACCAGATTCCCCCTCCCCTACCAATCCCCTCTTGACATATGAATTTATCCATACCCAATTTTTTGAAAACGTGATTAACTTTACTGCTTGCACATTTGGTTTCAAGAAGAGCAATGCAAGAGGGTTTGTAAATATTATTATAGTTCATCATGTGCCTAAGAAAGGTAGGGTTACCAGCCCCCCGACAATTCCAAATGAAGCACTTCATTGAAAACAAAATAAATGCAGGAACTAACAGCAAAATTAAACATTTTGAGGATGCACATGTGCATCCCCCATTACCACATCATAATTAACATAGCCTTCATCATTATGGTCACTGGCCGCTTCCTTCTCATGTGTGATATGTGATTCCATTAGGTTGCCAATGTTTGCATGATCAGGTGGTTTTGGAGGGGGCCCATCATGCGCAATGGGGCTCCTCATAGCGACACCTAACGAAGAGGAGCCTGGATCTCAGTTAGTTGCTTCAGGGGGGTTGGGCCTAAGGCCCAAATCTGTATCCACTTGGATCAAACCAGTAGAAGGCATCAATTCTTTCCTAATGGAGGTAGCTGGCCCATCAATCTGCCTCCCTTTGCTGTTTGGGCTTGGCGGCCCTTTAACCCTGTTTTGAAACTTGGATTGTTTCTTTGTACTTAGGCTTCCTTCATTATGGTACTTTCCTATTTCATTATCTGAATCTTCCATTGCTTCATCAGATCCATTATCAGAGGTTAAATCCTCATCTTCATTTGTAGTAGGTTCCAGAATTTTAAATTTGAGAAATTGATAAGGAAGATAATGAATAATTAATTATATTGTTAATTTTCTATTATATATATTTAACATTCACAATTTTAAGATATCTCATATTAATTTGTTTTAAAGAAGATATTAATATAACTATCCAAATTACAGAAAAATGTATGAAAATCAAAACCTACTTTAACTTCTTCTTAAGTCACTTTAATTTCATTCCTTTTTCCAGCGTTTTTATCTTGCTTTATAAACATATTCAGCTTCACAATCAAGAGAAGATGGTAAAAAAGAGAAAGTAATTAATGAGAGAGGAGAAAATTAATAAAAAATAAAATAAAACATTAATCTCTCATTAGATTTTCTTTTAATTTATAATTTCTCAAACAAAAAATTAAAAATATATTCAAAAGAAAATCTTTGATATTGATTTCTAAATTTTAAATTTGAAAATCTTTAATACTTCTTAAGATAAAGTTAGTTATATTGGACATATAAGTATTTGTATTATGTCAAATTTAACATGAGACTTTTTTTTTTATATATTTCCAACACTTATTTCGAATTCAAGTGACTTACTTGTTTGTAATTTGTTTTATAATGTAATGTTTATGTTTTTTTAGTCTTAGAAGTAGAGATGACAATTTTCTTCATAAATGAGGATCCCCGCAAGTATTGTCTTGCGGGGATCCCCAGATATGGCAAAAAAAATTTCACAGAATTGAGAGTGGGGTTAAATTTTACCCTGATGTAATCTGAGGATGGGGACGGGGAGTATATCCCTGCCCCGCGGAGTCCCCGACCCTGAATTAAATATATATATTATTATAATTACAAACAACTTTCATCTATTAGAATAGTGTAACTTCCTTTATGAGCAATAGTGGTTTTAGGGTGTTAGTCTTTGACTCTTTGTGGATGATAATTATTTTAATCGTGTGGGAGATGTTAAGTAGTTTCAAATTTTATGTTCTTTGCATTATATTTTTTCTAATTGGAGTTTGTTTGAATGAAATTTTATAATTGAAACTAAATTATTTATTGGATTAGGTTTTTGATCAATTTAAAATGGACATATTATCTCTATTGATGCTTTGATCAGGAGTGTACCAAGAGTCTAGGTCCAGATTATCTTTATTTATTGCTGATTAGATAATAATTGTTTGTTTGGAAGGAGTCCCATCCAGATTGTTTTCAATCTATGTTTATTGTTGGATTTTGTATTTTAATTCAATGCATTCTTAGTTTTCCATTAAAAAAAATTATACCGTGGGAATCCTTGTGGGGACTATGGGGAGTCAGGAAATGGGGATGAAGGAAAATTCATCCCTAGGGTGTGGATCAGGGACAGGGAGGGGGAGGATAAGGATTGGTGGGGATGGAGACAAAGAGAGCCTCCCTGTCCCCACCCTGTGCGGGTGTCATCCCTACTTAGAAGTTTCAAACTTTTTTTTTTATTTTTTGCATAAGTGTGTACTCTTTATTAAACCTTATAAGTCAAATTTACTTTGTCATGAATCCTTTTATAGTCGGGCTCAAATTTCATATTGAAATTTGGTATACCTAATACAAGTTTGCATGACATAGTGTTGGGCTTGTGAATGCAATGTAGATGCAAAGAATGCCATTTCTCTAAAATGTTTAGAAAAATTTAGTATAACATCTTTTCACATTATGTATCTTCGAATTTTTTCTTGTTTGTCCAACATAAAACATTTGGGTATTCCCAACATCATAGTCCTAACGATATGTATATATATATAATCCATCTCATTTTTTTTTGTCCATTATTAATCTATCTCTTGGAGAGAGAAAAAAGCTTACCACTAATCTGTTGACTAAATTAATAATTCGATTATTAAAAAATTATCAGGTTGATAATTTAATCTTTAAAATATTAAAATATACAGTTTAGTCTCTAAAAAATTAAGATGGAATGCTTTTTAATTCCTAAAAAATTAAAAAAATTTTAAAGATTAAACTGCATGCACATATTTCAATCTCTTAAAATTATATTGTCAATTCAATAATTTTTTAANAAAGAAAGTAGTAGATAGGATTTAAGAAAGTGAAAACTTATTATTTGGTCTTTTAACTTTCACACTTTTAACGATTTAATCCTTGAATAATAGAAATATATTATTTAGTCACTAAATAAGTACAAATGTCAAATCAAACGTTACATACATATTTTCGTGTCCGTTAGGACACAGAAAGCCCTTAATAATATATATATATATATATATGATGTCATTCATAGAAGACTACATATTGTCAACTAGACTTTGTACATGATTCTGGAGAAAAAATTGCACTTTTGTAGGGCCCTTATACTAGAGAGTATAGAAACATTCATTGATATAAAGTCCAATATATAATTGTGAAAGCTTTCACGTGAAAGAAATTAAAGCACATTGAATATCTTCTTTTGCCACATGCAAGCCGTAAAGATGAAAATTGGGCATCTGATTATTAGACATATAGAGGAATATCAAGAAGTAAGGTTAAGATCAAGTTACATGTAGAGCGATGGCTTTATCAGTATGAAAAACATTATGAAAATATATAGCCCACGACATGATGCTCAATAGTTGAATAATCATCAATTGAATTTCTAATTATTTTATTCAATTATATATATATATATATATATGAATTAGGATCAAATTGGGACCTGACCTAAAGATATGAGACCAAAAATATAACAAAAAAATGTGAGACCAAGTTAAGAACTGCACAAAAGATATGAGACCAAGTTTACACTTTAGCAAAAAAAATAATAACACATATAACGTATATTATAATTAGATATTATTGTAATTTTAAAAATTTTCATCAAAATTTATAAATTTTTTATTATTTTTATATATAAAAATATATAATGGTGTCCTATATGTTCATACTTCATACTCCATAGTTAAAACCTCATATATTGCTAGTTGTACTCTCTACTAAAGTTTTATTTCATAAAATGGATGCAAAAGATAAATCAATATTGTTCCATTAATAATACTAGAGGCTTTCCGTGCCTTTTATGTAACGTTTGATTTGACATTTGTAGTTATTCAGTGACTAAATTGTATATTTCTATTATTTAAGGACTAAATCGTTAGAAGTGTGAAAATTAAAAGACCAAATAATAAGTTTTCACTTTCTTAAATCTCATCTACTATTTTCTCTCTCCATTATTTATACAGTTATTCAATTATCAAGTTTCACATGTTTATTTCTTTTTTTTTTAATTTTTAATTTAATTATTTTTGACCAACCAAAAACACCCTCACACATATAATATAGTATAGATATAGATATACCATACGTAGATGATGACCTAATATGCATTTTTTTAATGATTACTTCTTTTACAAACTGTAAGCAAAAAAAAGAATTTCAATACCCTAGCTAGTTCCCAAGGGAGAGTTTAGTAAGCAAGAATGACATTTACTTTTGAAAATTTAAATGTGAGCTTTGAAATTTTAATTTGAAGCACACATGAGTTAAATATATTAATGGCATTCTAGTCAAATAACGTGACCAAAAGTAATGTCATGATTAGACCTGATCGCGGGCCGGGCTTATTAAAATACGGGTCGGGCTTTAGGGGTAGTAACGAACTAAAATAAGCCTGAGCCCGTTTTAATTCGGGCCGGGCTCGGCCCATTTTTTTATAAATGTGGATCGGGCTTGATTGCGGGCTTTTTTATATAATTTATTTTTGGCCAAACTTTTTAGGAAATTGTATTGCTTTCGAAATTGTGGCCAAACTTTTTTTTTTGCCAAATTTTTTTGGAAATTGTATTGCATTTGAATGATTCATTTGGAAAATTGGAGTTTCAAATTGAATGTAATATTGAAACTTTGGAAATTTCAAAGGAAATTAAATGTCGACCGGCCATGAAGTGAAGAGAATAAGGAAAAAGGGGAAGAAGGGATTTGGAAATTGTATTGCATTGAAAATTGTGGTTGTGAAATTAAAGAGAATAAAATAATTAATTGATTTGGCTATTTAAAAAATAAAAGACAATTGATAAAAAGAATTAATTTAGAAATTGGAATGAATGATGAATTGAGTATTTGAGAAAAAAAGCCCGAGCCCGGCCCGTATTAAAACGGGCTTTTTAAAATTCGGGCTTGTTTTTTTTTTTTTGCTTTTATTTTCGGGCTCCTTTTCAGTTTTTTCGGGCCGGGTAAATCGGGCCGGACGGGCTTTCGGGCTCATGATCAGGTCTAGTCATGACATGTCATTATAGGACTTTTGTCATTACCTTATGAGAATGAAATTAGAGAAAACTATAAAATTATTCTATTCATGAAAATATAATATTTTCGAAATATTTTTTTTAATTTGCATATCAAAAGTCAAAATGTACAATTTTAATAACTATCAATTTTTTTTTAGTTTGTGCTAAATTATATTGCCTTTAAAAGTGTTAAGCAACTCTATCCAATTTATAACTAGTTGTGTTTATTGGGCAAAAAAAACAAAAAAGAAACTAGTTATGTTTTAATTTAATTTAGGTCATTGTGCATTTTATGGTCTTATAATTTTTGCTCAGGTATCAATTTACTCTCATAATTCTTTTTGTTGCACTTTTGGTCCTGTATCTTTGCAAAAGGTTATAAATTTGGTCTCTTATCAATTTTCGTCCCATATGTTTTGGTCAAGTTGCATAATTGATTCCCTATTTTTGCAAAAAGTTTCACTATCAGTCCCACCTGATTCAAAGATATGAGACCAATTCTACACATAACCCAAAGATATGGGACCAATTTAGCAACCTAACCAAAAGATATGAGACCAATTCTACAATTTGACCCAAATTTTTGAGACTAAAAGTGTAATAAGGGACCATATCTGCAACTTGAGCAAAAAATATGGGATCAAATTGAGACATGAGCAAAAGTTATGGGACAAAAATGCACTTTGGCCTTTAATTTTTTACTTATGAGATGTCACACCACCAGCCGCCATCTTTTATTTTTGTTCCTCCGTGACGGCTCACTAAATACAAATGCCTTTAATTACTACTTAATACTCACAATTAATCCTTTTTTTTACTTAATAGTTAATACCCTAGTATATCCTACGCAAAAGTTTGAGATTTTACTTTTAAAAAAACAGAAAGTAGTAAAAGAGTTGACATTTCAATCTTACTCACGTTCTCTTCAAAAACTTCCAACTCTCTATTCTATTTGAATTCTATATTACTTCTTTTAAACCCATTAAATATACACAATAACTAATTTTTTTTACAACTACAGAATAGTTAGTTGGCCAAAAACAAAAAAAAAAGCTATAGAATAGTTAATTATTATCGATCAGGAATGTTAGTTCAATAATTCAAACGTTTTCCGTTAAATCTTTTAGCTAAATTTTTTTTAAATATAATATTTTTTAAATTTATAATCAAAATAAAATAAGAAAATATAGTAGAAGTCAAAATTTGAGATATTAAAAAGGTCAATTAAAATTTAAAAATTTATCAAATATAATGTATATATTCAAAATATATATATATGTGTGTGTGATTTAATTAATTGTATATTCAAAACTTTAACTGAAAAAATTAATTGAATTTGAAATATTTTTAGTTAATCTAGGTTAATAATTATTCTTCTATTTTGATAAATTTGGATTTCAGTTTGATTTGATTTAGTTTGTTATCAAATATCAATTTGAATAGATTTTAAGTATTTTTAACAATAGTTTATCTTAATAAATTATGTTATAAAATTAATATATCTTTTACTAACTATAATATCTTTATCATATGGTTTTGAATCTTTCTAACAGTTAATTTTCTGAAATCATATAATATTAAATTCAACATATAAAAAATGATAAACTATTTTTTTTAAAAAAAAAAAAACCCAATAGGAATTTAATAGCAAGTCAATAAAGAATTGAAGTCTTAATATTGAATGGAATGCATTTTTCAACAAACAAAAAAAACGAAGTAAATAAAGATATATGATTTTGAAAACAGTAACTAAAACATAAGTGATAAAAATCATATCTTAACGGATTACCAAAAAAAAATCATATCTTAACTATAATAAATACTATGTACTCAAAATCTTGGGAAATAATTAATATTGAAAGAAGTGGTCAAGCACGTGTGCCTCTATTTATTAATATTTTGACACTCGTAGTCGTCGCCTATATATAGATCTACTCCTCTCTTAGATTTTATTCAATTTCTTCCATATTCACTACTCTGTTTCACTTGATAGTTAGCAATTGAGTAGACATGAATTTCATGAAAAAGATTTGCAAGAATGTTATCCGTAAATGCCACTTTAGGCGACAACACGGGCACGAAGATGATAGTCTCGGGAGCTATCAGTTGCTAGGATCATCATCTCACGACGAAACGACGACGTCGAAAAAAGGAGGAGTAGTACTGATCATTAAGAAAGATACTTCAATTTCAGAGGGATGCTTATGTGTGTACGTGGGAGCTGAGAGACAAAGATTCGAGATCAAGATTGAGGTGTTTAATCATCCTTATTTCCTCACTCTTCTAAAACAGGCTGAGAATAAATTTGGTGAGCCTACACATGGTGATGGCCCCATATGCCTTCCTTGTGATGTTCATGTCTTTTGTGAGACCGTCGCACAAATTGAAGATAGTATAGCTTTTAAAAATAAGTTTTTTCCTAATATTCCTTAATTCTTCTATTCATAAACACGTATAGTAAGTTGTTATCATTAGATTTTCAGGATCGCTCTCTAGTCTAACTCTTTTGTTTATAGTTTTGTTTATACAATGGAGAGGATTAGAAGGTTTCATTTGTCCATTTTGTTAAATTTATTTGTTTGTGTAAATGGAGGAATTTTTCAGTATTATTAGCTTGCATTAAAAAAATAAGAGAAGAGTTTGTTAATCAAAAGAATACTACTTTTTCCCTTATTTTGATTTGAAAAACTAAAAAGCTTTATTTGTCTATCAATAATATTTTTAGAAAATTTAAAACTTTGACCTTTTGGATTATAGAGATTAAAGGAAAGTGGTAGAAAGATGATTAATTATATATATATATATATTGAGATCTTAAAAATTACAAATAATTATATAGAGATTAAAGGAAAGGGTTAAAAATTAATCTCTCGTCATCATTCCTTTTAAATCTCAACTTCCAAAGAAAAAAAAAAAAGTTATGTTTGCATATTCTAAATTTATAATTAATACGATTTCATCTTTGACGATAATCCAAACAATCAATATAATGTAATCCTTTTCATCCTCAAAATCTGGTTTTCTGTTGATTTAATGCAATCTATTTCATCCTTAAAATTTGGTTTCCTGTTATTATAATTTTTAAATTTTAAACTTGAAAATCTATGATATTTCTTAGGATAAATTAGATATGAATATATAAGTCTCCATAATCCATATCATATTTAACAACAGTTTTCAACAAAACTTAGATTTTTTATTTCTATTTGGTATAGTTTGTAAACCTTTTTAAAATAAATTAAATCTCATTCAAATATTCAAAATTAAAATTAAATTTTTATTTTTCCTTTCAATCCAACAAGTGATCTCGTTGACATAGACTTGAGAAACGATAACATATTAATGTTACATCTTACACCGTAAACAAATAAAATTTTCGCTAGCCAGATGATGCAGTGCGTAGCTTCATCATCAAGCAATCATACAAATATCATGTTAGTTATGTGATAAAATGGCCATTTTGGCCTAATTTGGACCCACATCGGTGGGACTTAGGCTTGTAAGGGGGTTGTGTTATATAAATAGGACCCCCCTTCCCCATTTGTAATCACCCCAAACATTTGTATTCTCTCTTCTCTTATATAATATTGGCGGTGCTGCCCGGAGAGGTAGGCATAATTGGTTGAACTCCGAAATCAATCTGGTGTGTTCTTTCTTATTTCTTATTTACTTATTTGTTATTTATTTGTGGTATTTCTTTTCTTAGTTGGTAGATAATATTCAATAGATTTGGGTGGGATATTGTTGGGTTATATTGTTATAAACTTTTGGGTAGAGAGGAATACTATACTAGTGGTTCTGCCTAAGGAGATTGGTCTTGTAAGAAGGATCGTTTGTGACCTCACCAATCTTTTCTGGGAACTGCTGAAATAGTATAAACTCCTTAGGAGAGTTCAATATTTACCCCCATATCCCCTTACAAGTGGTATCAGAGCCGAAGGTTCGTCCTAGGCTTGTTTGTATTGTATTGAATATTATCATTTGAATATTATTTGAGTCTGAAATGGCGGGAGAAGCTCCACTGAAACTTGAGACTGCTCGTGCATCGTCGTCAACTCCTTCAACATGGACAAGGATTCCGATGCAAAGCACCAGATTCGCGGTGGAGATATTTGATGGTACCGGTCATTTCGGCATTTGGCAGAGTGAGGTTCTAGACACTTTGTTTCAGCAAAATCTAGATCTTGCTGTTGAAGAAAAGAAACCAGACGAAGTAGATGAGAAGGAATGGAGCANTTGAAGAAAAGAAACCAGACGAAGTAGATGAGAAGGAATGGAGCACAATGAACCGGTTGGCTTGCGGAACTATTCGTTCGTGCCTATCCAGAGAGCACAAATATGCCTTCAAAAATGAGACGTCTGCTCACAAATTGTGGAAGGCTTTGGAGGATAAGTTCATGAAGAAGAGTGGCCAGAACAAACTCCTCATGAAGAAAAGATTGTTCCGATATGAGTACCGGTCAGGTTCATCTTTAAACAATCATATAACTGTTTTCAATCAGTTAGTAGCAGATTTGTTAAATTTAGATGAAGAGTTTAAAGATGAAGATTTAGCTTTGATGTTGTTATCATCACTCCCTGATGAATTTGAACATTTAGAAACCACTTTACTTCATGGAAAAGAAAATGTATCTTTAGATGATGTTTGTTCAGCCTTGTATAGTTATGAATTAAGACAACAGGAGAAAAGGAAGAACAAATCAGCAGTTGGTGATGAAGCTTTAGTGGCCAAAGGACGACATCAAAACCAGAAGAAGGGAAGCAAAGGTAGATCCAAGTCAAAGAGCCGAGTTGCCAAAGATGAGTGTGCCTTCTGTAAAGAGAAAGGACACTGGAAGAAAGACTGCCCGAAGCTAAAGAAGAAAGGGAAAGCTCCTCAAGATGCAAATGTAGCGGAATGTACTAGTGAGACCTTAGACTGTTCGTTGGTAGTATCACCGACTAATTCCCATTCAAATGAATGGATTTTGGATTCTGGTTGCACTTATCATATGTCTCCTGTTCGTGAGTGGTTCTTTGATTACGAAGAACTAAATGGTGGAGTTGTTTACATGGGAAATGACAATCCATGTAAAACAGTTGGGATAGGTTCAATCAGACTGAGGAATCATGATGGATCCGTCAGAGTGCTGAGGAATGTTCGGTACGTTCCAAAGTTGAAGAAGAATCTCATCTCCCTTGGGGCCTTAGAATCAAATGGCCTAGTTGTGACTATGCGAGATGGGATGCTCAGAGCAACTTCCGGAGCATTGGTGATGTTGAAAGGCATCCGTAAGAATAATCTGTATTACTATCAAGATAGTACAGTAGTTGGGGCAGTAGTAGCAGCTACAGCAGTGTCTAGTAGCAGAAAAGACGAAGAGGCAACAAAGCTATGGCATATGCGTTTGGGACATGCTGGTGAAAAATCCTTGCAGTTGCTGGCTAAGCAAGGATTGCTCAAAGGTGTGAAGGCTTGCAAAATAAAACTTTGTGAGCATTGTGTTTTGGGAAAGCAGAAGAGAGTGAAGTTTGGCACTGCCATCCACAATACTGAAGGTATTTTGGATTATGTGCATTCAGATGTGTGGGGACCTTCTAAGACTCCATCTCTTGGAGGCCGACGTTATTTTGTCACTTTCATTGATGATTTTTCCAGAAGAGTTTGGGTGTATACTATGAAGGCCAAGGATGAGGTTCTCAGTGTCTTTCTAAAATGGAAAGCTGAGGTTGAGAACCAGACTGGAAGGAAGCTTAAAGTTCTCCGAACAGATAATGGAGGAGAATTTAAGAATGATCAGTTCCAGGAGGTTTGCCAAAAGTATGGTATTGTACGGCATTTCACAGTTAGACACACACCACAACAGAATGGGGTGGCAGAGCGCATGAACAGGACTTTGGTGGAGAAAGTTCGTTGTATGCTATCCAATGCTGGGTTGGGCAGAGAATTTTGGGCTGAGGCTATTTCATATGCGCAACATCTCGTTAACCGTTTGCCATCATCTGCAATAGGTGGTAAAACACCGTTGGAGGCGTGGTCTGGAAAACCTGCAACTGACTATGATTCTTTGCACATATTTGATTCAACTGCATATTATCATGTGAAAGAATCAAAGTTAGATCCAAGAGCTAAAAAGGCACTCTTCATGGGATTTAGCTCTGGAGTCAAGGGATACCGTCTATGGTGTTTGGAAGCAAAGAAGACCATAGTAAGCAGAGATGTTACCTTTGATGAGTCTTCCATGTTGGATAAGGTAACTCAAGATGAAACTCGGGGTATTCCGCAACAGGTGGAGTGTACACCGAAGCAGGTGGAGTTTGAGCGGCAGATGATGATAAGTCTGATTTCAAACATCAGAGATGACTCTCCAGCAGAACAGGATGAGTCAGATGATGAAGAAGAGTCAATCCCAGATTCTTCACAGCAACAGGAGCCAATTGCAGTTAGTAAGCCAAAACGTCAAATTCATAGACCAGCTCGGTTTGAAGATATGGTGGCTTATGCACTTCCGGTGGTTGATTTTGTACCGTCCACATTTCAAGAAGCAGTTCAAAGCTCTGAAAGTAAGAGGTG